>JAOWBW010000088.1:0-232189 GCA_026119855.1 Campanula takesimana
GGTTGAGCAATTCAGCAACAGTTTGGCCTATCCCAGCTACTGTCTGTGATAGTGTCTGCAAAAGATTTACCAGGGCCGGATCCAACTGTCCTCCAGCATTACCGGTGTTGTCATTTCCCTCACCGTTCCTGTTATTTCCGCTTCGGGTATTCATCTGCAGATTTACTTTTATCTTTAGAACAGGTTCGTGTTCTAGCAATATTCATCATTACAAATACGTGCAGTATTCATGGTATACTTAACTTATTCTTTTACTAACGGTTACTTGTTAGTTTTGATTCATGTTCGTAGGTCTTTTGTACTAGACCGTTATTCAGATTTGGTTAGTCTACTTAACCTTTCTTATCCAGTTCAGGAGTTTTCATACTTCATAATTTACAACCGTTTTACTTGGTTGTTTATTATTTCTTTACTTCACTAGTTTTTATTACTCAACTAGCTTTAACTTATTCCAATGGTCGTCTTACTTCGTACCATGGTTACGGAGATTATTTCAAATCACTCCGATGCTTTCCCTTGTCTTTTCTCGACAAGTTAACTTTTGTTTACACAACAATAGTAATTCAAAATCTTGGGTATTTAAATTAAATAATTAATTTTATTCAACTAAGTGTGAGATTTAAACGTCCCAAAATACACCCAAAATTCAACTTTGTCATAAGAAAATTTCTAACTATATTACTCCACTAATAATAAGTAAAAGAATCTATTCTTATAACTATATGTCATTAATTGCATCACTTCCCACAGTGTGCATGTTCTGCTGCAAGTTGGTCATATTTCTCTTGCAATTCTAACTTCTCAGCCCAATCTGATAGCCTGAAGCCCTAAGCCCTTCCTCATAAGCTTCTTGCTCATCTATCTTCCTTTTCAGTTCATTGTTTTGTTCTATCTCCTCCACAGTTGTACACTGATTCGATTCCATTCGCGTTAGCTCTAACCACATGGCTTTCTAGGCTTTGGACCTTCTTCAGTTGTACTGCTAACTTTCCTTCCACATACATTATATCCTCATCGCGTTCTCTGATGACATTCTGCAGACTGTCAACTCCTCGAGTCTCCTTCCTAAGCTCTCTTTTAGCTGAGCGGAGTTCCTTAGTTAGCTGCTTAATAATCTCTTCTTTAGCTTCTATTTCTTCCCTTAGAGTAGCACTGTACCTTACTGACTTCATGGGTCTCCTCGGCATGATCCTACACACACCAATAGTAAACTTAGTTAGTACATAACCTCAAGATTCCCTTATAACATATTAATAGAATGTAAATAGACATACAATGAAGAGATTCCTATTTCCCCAAGTATATTCATACTTTAAGTACACTCTTAGTATTATTCCTAGAGTTAGACTTTATCATTTGAACTTCCTCAAGTAAGATCTTATTCATGTCAAGTACTAAGTTCTCCCATTAGTCCTAACTTCCAGTTTTCTCCCATAAGACCTAAAGCCATTGCTCTGATACCAACTGTAACACCCCGAATTTTCTTAATGTATCTTGAGCATTTAATGGCATTTAATATCAATAAATAGCAATAATAAATACTTCAATTTAGGGTTCACAACAGCCCCTTAATTAACCAAAAATTCACAATAATAGCGGAAGCGTAACTTTAACTTGTCTTGGTAGGTAACAACCCTAACCATCAATGTACTTCAAACTTACATCAAAATAAATGTACGTAAGACTACTAAATTAAGAATCTTCAATCCACCGTCTTCCCACGGCTACTTTCCTTGTCTTGTCCTTCTACTTAAATCCTGAAAACAAATTTATAGAGAAGGAATGAGCGAACGAATGCTCAGTAAGTTCATACGTGGCCTCTCCGGTTACTAAGGAGAGACGACCAGAACGAATACTTAGAATAACTTTTTCAAAGATAGGTTCAGTTACTTTTGATTCAAGGCTGCAGAACAATACAGTCTTATTACTTTAAGATTTTACTTTCAAAGGATTATGGCACTACAAGCCAAAGGGATTTATTCAAGTTTCCGTCAATTCCTTGGTAACGTACATTATAACCTCAATGCCAAAGGTACAATTTGTACACCTAGCTTCTTCAGCCAATAGTGTGGGTCGAAACATATATGGTATCCACACACATATGCTCGGGGTCTAGAATCATCCTTGTAATCAGACAATTCCTGAGAGAAGGCATGTGATCACTCATGCAATCCCTAGTTTAAGGACAAGTCTTTTCTAACTGGACTGTCCGTCAATGTCTTTTCTAACTGGACATTGGCCACTCTAACAAGTAAGCTTTTCGACTTACAAGTTAGAATGAGAACATACCAAGGTACAGGTATGTGATGACAAGTTTCAAACTTCGATACTTAGTAGATCGATGGGACATCACTAAGTATAGATCATTTCAAGGAACGTTCATTAACGCAGAGTTCATTCAAATACTATCATGCCATACTGATAGCTGTCTTTAGAAAGAAATACCGAATTCCAATAAACAGGAGTTCAAATACTGTAAGGAACGTAATCCCTTACCTGAATTGCTTTTCCTCGCAATCTTCTCCTTGTGCAAATCTACAAGGCACGGAGTAATTTACTTTAGTACTCTCTACATTGTTAACTATTTGTACTTAGTTAACTGAGAGATGCGTTTTAACTTCTTTACTTCGTTACTTCTTTCTTTATGTTTAAGTTTCTGACTTTGATTTACTAGTCAGTCCTTTAACTTTGATATAATTGCAATCAAGTCCTTTAACTTTGGGTTAATTACAATTTGGTCCCTCAACTTTGGGTTAATTGCAAATTGGTCCTTCAACTTTGGATTAATTGCAATTTAGTCCTTCAACTTTAGTTCAATTACAATTTAGTCCTTCCTCTTTGGATTAATTGTAGATTAGTCCTTCAACTTTAACTCAATTGCAATTTAGTCCTTCCACTTTGGATTAATTGCGGATTAGTCCTTCAACTTTCCTTTAATTACAGAAAGGTCCTTGGACTTTGGTTTTGTTCATAAGGTCCCCTAAGTTTCTCTTCTTAATCACTTAGGCCCCTCTAACTTCAAAGGTTTCCTTTTTATTCCTTCTAACTTTAATTCTTTTCAGTTTAGTCCTTTTCGGTTAGGAAACTAACTGAAATTTCTAATCTTATTCTTTCTCATTAACTTTTTAACCTTCTAGGTCTTCCAAGGGTTTATTCTATTTCCTCAAGTTATTTTTCTAACTTGTTAACAATCCTTTTAACGATTTTTGTTTTCTTTTCATTAGAAACTTAACGAAAACACTAACTTTCCGTCCCAATTCTTAACATCTTTAATCAAGAATTAACACCCATAATTCCTCATCATGGCCGAAACATGCAAGATCTAAAATCCATTGATTTGATCAATTTTCTAGTTCTTTAAATTTTTCTAAATTCCCAAACATCAATATTATTCACAATACACTTAACAACGATCATTTAAATCAACAAAATAATTTTTTTTTTAATGATCTAGGCCATTCGGCCGAAACTGTTCAAAAGGGGAAATCCATATTTTTTTCTTCTTTTGATAAACCCAATTCAACCTCAATGATTTATATGTTAAATTCCCAAGCATTGCATAATATAAATCAATTCAAAACTTGAATATAAAATCAATCTTAAAATCAACTAGTATCAAGATTACTATGTTTTATTTTTTTTTTTCCATACTATTTAGATCAACCCCAAAATCCTTTAAATTTTTATCATCATTCACTAGCATGCAAAACCCTAATGTTCATATTCTTAATTCATGCGTAGATTAAGTTTTAATAATCCAAAATCAATGAAATAAATTTTGGAGAGTAGGATTTAGTATTACCTTGAGAATGATCGGATTGGATCTCCAAAATAATGGCCGGAATTTTTCTTCTCCCCCCTCCTTATGCTCGGCCGGCGGCTGCTCTAGGGTTAGGGTTTTGTTTTTCTTTTTTTTTTTTTTTTTTTGAGTTTATGATAATAATGATTTCCTAAGTTGACTAACTCATTAATTTATACTTTGGGTTGGTTCCTAATTGGGTTGGGTTTTACTAATACTATTTTCGGGCCAATTCTAATTCCTTGGGCCCACTTCTTTAAATTACTTTATAATTCTAATTATCATTTAATTAGTTTAACAAAAAACCGAAATTACATTAAATAATTAAATAAAATTCCGGTTATTACATATATAGACTCCCTACGTCCCGAAATGAATATCCCAAAATGTCCAAATTTATTCTTGATCAAGGGGAAATTTGAACTTTTTTCAGGCTTTCATTGGGAAGGAGGGAGTTTTATGTAATTGTGTGTCTGAACTGTTTTTAATAGCTCTTTAAACATTATTGAAGCCTCTGTTATGTATTTAAAGACTAGATAATTCCTAATTTTGACTGCTTGAAAGGTGTCATAGGGCACTTGTTAGCAGTACCATTAAATATTAAGTGATCAGGGGTTTATTGAGGCTGTGTCCAGTGCACTTGAGCCGTGCTATCAATTTTATTCTTTCAGCCATGGTATTTGATATAGTACCAACCATATTAGAGGTATGCTATATCATCTTCTTTTTTTCTTCCATTGAAAGATGTTTAAAGTATCATGTCGGCCTATAGAGAACTATCTTGCAACATTCTGTGGTGGTCAGATGACATCTAATTGTTTAGGTGTTTCCTTAAATTACATACTCACTCCGTCCCAAAACAAATTGCACCATTTTGATCAAAATGATCAACTTAAGTGCAATTTGACCAAGACTTTATAAAAAATTGATGATCTTAATAAAAAAAAATAAAATTTGTTATTAATTCACCAACAAAAATATTATAGATAACAATTTTTAGATTTTTATTAAAATTATCAAATCTTTTACAAAGTGAAAGTCAAACTGTTACTAATTTGACCAATTTTGGTCAAACTGTGCAAGTTGTTTGGGACAGAGTAGTATTCAATTTATTTCCTATTTCTCTTTGGTATGAATTCAGTTTTGAAGAGCAAAAGAATAGGAAAGCACAATCTGTTTGTTTGTTAGCCTTGGAAACATAGCTTATACCTTCTGTGGAATTGAGAAGCTGTATATCATGTAACTATATATACCCCTCTCCTTGAAATCCACATGCAAGTTGATACATGGGAGAACTTCAGATTATTTTTATTGTCATATTCACTTGATCAAGTCTATGGGTTTGTTTCTTTGATTTTGTCTCTCTATGTGTGTATCAGGATTGGGTATTTTGGGGTGCTTGTGGTGGAGGGGTGGTTTATATAATATTTTTAGAACCTTCAGTTAGCTTTTAGCTCGGCGTTAAACTTCACCCTTAAATATCTGTTATTAGATTTTAGCTCGGCGTTAATCTTCAACCTTAAATATCAGTTATGGCAATAAATTTGTTTCCCATTTGCCTCTTCCTGCAGGAGAGGGCTGCTATTAGAGATGAAGTCGATGCAAAGCCTCTGAAGTTAGATGGAGGTGGCATTGAATTCGACTTCAGGTCTGTATGTGCTAATGCATTCCTATTTAAATTTAGCTCGACCTGAGATAGACCAAACATGATTTTATATTTTATATGACGAATCTAATACCAGAAACTTCAATTTATGGCCATCAAAGAGAATGTGTTTCTAGAAAATAACCAAAATGTTTAGGTACACCGTACACATCTGCGTCCCGCAAATTAGTTCTGCAGATACTGGCTAGAGAGATCTAGTAGACTGATTGCATTCTAAACTTTATGTTGAGGGTGACTCTCAATTCGGGCTTGATTTGAATTGGTCTTGCAACAAAGAAGAAAACGGAGGACTGTAGCAGTGAGCGACTGCCCAAATGGTGTTGGGCGATTGCACAAGTTTGGCTCGGATTGTACCAGATTTGTTGGTTTTGGGCGGCCGCACGGTGTTGTCGGGACTGGGTTTCTGATCCAATTTGGAAACATATTTTGGACGGGTTTTGGACTCCTATTCTTCTAGGGTTGAGTTTATATCTTGTGTATAAATATAAACAAGCCTCCAGACCTATTCTTGTGACCTAGAGTGATTTTGTATAGATCCTTGAGAGAGATTGATAGAAAAGCTAGGTTATTCACTATTGTGAGAGATTGTGAGATTGTGTGAAAGGTTTTCACCTTGATTCTCCTTGTACTCTTCTTGATTATAGTGAATTGATTCTCTGTCGCCTGTTGATGTAGCCAAGTTGGTGAACCACGTTAAATCTCTTGTGTTCATCTATTTTTCAATTTTGTTCCGTTCTTGCTATTTTGTTATTTTGTGCTTTCATCTTTATCAATTAAGCAATTGTGTTTGGGACCTAAATCCTAACACTTTATGTTCCTGAAACATACCTTACTGACCGCATCTTTCTTACACTTCAATTATTGTATTTTTCTTTAAATAAGGTACTATAATTAAGAATTTCCTATATGGGATCTGGATATGAAAATAATTTTTTCCTTGAGATAAATTTGAAATTGTTTTGATATTAATCATATCCGAAAACAATTTGTGGTGATGGTGGCTAATGATCAGATCCTTTAATATCACCAAATGACTATGATCAGGGTCAGTTGGGTATATGGGTTGGAGATATTGTAGCCCTTATCATATGATGGCCTTTTGTTTCCTTAACTGTGATATTTAATATATTGATGTGCTATTTTTATCACGTCCTACTATTATGGTGTGTGGAGTATCTTCTTTCTATATAAGTCTAAAATTACCACAAGTATAATTTACTTCTTGCTGATTTTTACTTCATTTTGCCCATACCTTAGTTATCTTACAGAAAGAAAGATTCTTGATGGGATATCTTTTGTTGTGCCAGTTGGGAAGTGTGGCTATTGTTGGAATCAGTGGCAGTGATAAGGTTTCTTCTCTGTGAAAACGTTACGTTTTCTATAGGCTTCGTTTCTACTTTAAAGCTGAAAGTTGGAGCCTGCTTTTCTGGACAAATGTTTCGTGTATTCTTCGGAGTGATGTATATATAATCCTATCCCCTTCATGACTATTTGATCCATTCTCAAGTACTTGTTTTTGTTCCGGGTATCTAGATACATTTCAAGAGATTCCATCGGAGTGCAGATCATGAGATGATTGTTCTTTATAAATGGATTTTTATCTATGAGAATTGTTCCGTGTCAATGGTTACTGAACTTAAGTTTGGAGGTGGGCTATGATGCAGGAGCCACTACAAGAAAAAAGGTCTTTTGTGATGGCATTTCGAGATGGCAGAAAAAGCAGTCACGGTAGATGGGATTGCGAGATGGCTTCCGTGAGTTCCGTCATTGCATTTGGTTCCATCGCAGTATGTTTATAACACGAGGGCGGTAACCATAAACGAGCTTGGCGGGGGTTCAAATTTTTCGTGAAAATTTTAGGCGAGGGCTATTTAGAAATACACGATGGGTATAGCAATCACCTTTAAAAAAACAGAAATTAGCACGCTAAAAAAATAAACATTTTTATGAGGAACGGAATTGCCAATCGCATTTGAGGTTAAAAAAGATAAAAATATAAAATAACTAATTAAATTGTAGTCAGATTAAAACAAAAAACCCTATTTCCTTCACCCAATTTCTCTTTCTCTCGCTAAGGAGAAGTCAGAGAGAACCAAAACCCTTGGACGGCGACTTCTTCAATTGTGCCTATTTTCCTCCCATGGGTGGTTCACTCTCTCTCTCACTCACTCACTCCTTACCAAACTCTTGTTCTCTTCTCCTCTTACTCTAAGCTAATTGATTATTTTTGCTCTCGAAAATTTGACTTTGATTTCTCTTTGGATGTGCAGGGCTTATTGAGATATGAGAGGTATGGTTCCGGCAACGTCGGTACTGGTATTTAAGGTAAGTGTTGTCATCTACAATCCGGCATAATTTCTCACCTTCCAGTTCGAATTCCGATTTGTGTGTGTCTCCGTTGTTTCAAAATTTAAAGAGATTCTATGTTTAGCGTTTTCTTGTTTGTTTAAATTGGCTGTTCATGTATTGGGTTTCATTTTTCTAATTTTAGGGTTGTGTTTATTTGGTTGATAAGATTACAATTTGGGCGAATGTCTCTCAACAATATGTTCACGGCTAATTGATTTGTTCCCAATTTCACCACACAATCAAAAAATCCATTTCAGTTACTCTTATTTTGATGAGTAACAGGTTAGTTTTTATTTACGCAAACTACTTTTTTTATAATATAATAGTGTGATGTCTTACATAATGCTTCTTTCAACTCTCAGTCATAATTGCATTTCTTATGTGTATGAATATGAGGATGCATTTTCTAAACAACTTCTCTTTGGAGTTACAAGAAACTGCTACTTTCGTAGATAATTGTTTTTCAAATGAGAATTCCTAAGCATTGTACTTTTATGCTCCCTCCGTATCAAAATGATAGTCTCGTTTTACTTTTCAAGCATTTTAAGGTTACATTGTATTAGAAAATTTAGGAAGTTTAAAGCCTTAATTTTAAAATGAACTAATTTTTTGGGACTAGAAAAAGGGAAATGTGACTATCATTTTGGGACAAAGGGATATATCCTCTAACTGTTGCTATATGAAAAATTTGGCTAATTTCTCCTTAGGAAGCAAAAGTGTTAAAGAACAAGAAATAAGGTTGAATGCTCAAACTTCACAATTTTTGACGTGATTATTTTATAATCAACCAACTTATAGAAGAAGGTATTTACTTCTTATATGGTATATAATTGTTCATTTTCTTTTAAAGGAATATAGGTGCATACATGTACAGAAAGAGGTTTAGATAACAAAGTCCACGTGGTGATAGAAGTCTACAAGTAACAGTCGACCATGGGATCTGGATAGTATAGTCGATTAGTCGCTAGTGGTAATTTTTCTATTCTTAACTTTTGACTATCATTCTTTAGTTTAATATTTAAGCAAGTTTACTACCACATCTGTCCCAAAATGAAAAAAATATCAAATTTTCCCTTGATCAAAAGCAAATTTAAAATTATTTACTCATTCATTTTGAGACGGAAGGAATAGTATTTTAAATAAAATTAGTGTATAATTCCAAGTGCAATGATCATTTTTTTTTTCAGTTCCAGGACTAGCAAAGGGTATAAATGGCACAAGTTCAAGTGGTGCCAGTAGTCTAACGCAAGGAATAGTCAACCACGAACTATGGAACACTAAACAGTATGCGATTGTTAACTCAGTGCTAGCCCTTCATTAATGATGACTAATGAGCATACAGGTGATGCAGAGAGATGGGTTGATGCAAATTGGGTGGTACATATATGTTTGTAAATTGATATTAGTATGGAATCCTAAACTTTTTTTGTTTTCTTTTCTTTTCATAGAGGTAGTGTTATGCTACGCCATTTGTTACTTTCTGGATGAAGCCAGTGGTATATTTTTGGACAAATCTGGTAGTGGTTTAAATTTTTGGATGAAGTTGATGATGGGTGTATATTAGAACATAATTTTTGGTGATGTATATTTTTAATTACACAGTTCATGCATATTAATGATGAGTGTGTTAAGAGAATTTTATGATTAATCTACATTTACTTGAAATATTATGCAGTAATAGTGAGTATAAACAGGTCCAAGAATATTGAATAACTAGATATAAATTAGATAATTAAAAAAATCGTGATGGCCTTTATTTACCTTTTTGCGACTGCCATTGCCATCTCGTTTTTCATGCTAATGCGATGGCTTTTATGAATTTAGAAAATAATAAATAAAAATAATTTATGGTTTAACGCGACGGGAAAAGCAGTCATAGAATGTAAAAAGCTACTGTGACTGCTTTTCCAATCGCCTATACTTTCCGCGACAAGGGTTTACGCGATGGCTTTCGCGATGGTTTTCCCAGTCGCCTTATCGTTAGGCGATGGCTTTTGTACATTACGCGATGGCTTTTGGCAGTCGCGAAAAGTATTTTTTCTTGTAGTGAGCAATTAGAATAGATTGACTTTGTTGAAAGGTAGTGTGGAAGTTCCCACATGGTTAGTGCAGGGCCTACACGACGTATACCTAGAGTAACCATGAACATCCCGTACTTTTGGATCACCGGGAGTTAACGACTATGTGCTCCAATCAAATGGATACACGTGCCTCATTACCATCTTTGGTTAATAATACGGGTGGGCGCCGCCAGGATTCATGTGGCGCTCTCTTGTGCGCCAGTCTGGAAAAGTATTGTGGCAATGTGTTGTACCAAAAGTGATATGTCACTATAAATACTCTAGCTAATTTAATGAGTATCAAGAACCACTAATGCACATTACTCGTTTCGGAAACCTTGCCTGCAGTTCCTTGTGCTTTCCTAAGGGAATTCCAGATTCAGGTTCTAGATTAGTTGGCTATGAAGAGAAAGCATTATGTTGTTTCAGTCACCTGGCCTTCTCACATTTTATTCAACTAGCTTTGTTTTCTTTCTCAATATTAATTTGTTGTTTCATGTAAAACCCCACATTTTTTCCTTTTCCGCCGTGACAGAAGTATTGTTCAACTCATTCAACTTGCTTTTTTTTTCTCCTTATTTTTCAAGAGTTTATTGTATTCTTTTATGTTTCATATACATGTTCTTTATATAAAAAATAGTTTCACAGAGTTGTAGAACATCCCAAATGACTCAAGAATTTACCCCGCAGTTGTATCGTTCCCCTAAGAATTTGGTTTAATTCATTTCCTCTTGCTGGTGATAGTCTGCGTTTCATTTACATAAAATGTGTATTTGACAGCAATAACAGTTTAGAAAACGGATTTAGAAATAATGGGAATAATATCCATTATATATCTCGACAATGATCTCTCCAATCAACACTTGGGATTTCTTCGGATTTTTTAAAATTTGCTGTTGCTCTTTTCACTTGGAAACTCCTTCCATCTTACTTGCCAGCTAGTTTCGAGTTAATCAAAAAATTATCCAAAACATGACGCTGGTGGAGTAACTATATATCTTATTTACATGAGCCTGCCTGGAGTTGTGCAAAATTTGGCAGCTAGATATATCAACTCAATGAAATCTATGTACTTTAATTTATATAATTATCTGTTATAATATTCGTATCGTACTCTATTATTGTGGCAGACTTATACCGGCGGCATTCTTATTGCCATCAATCCATTTCAAAGATTGCCGCACTTATACAAGGGAGCACCATTCAGGAAGCTAAGTCGTCATGTTTTTGCAATTGCAGATGTTGCTTTCAGGTGGCCCCTATTCTTTGATTACTTTACGTGGTTTCTAGTAAAGGATGATCTAACTAGTGTTACTGAGTTACTTGAGATGAATCAGGTCAATGGTCAATGCTCCATTTTGGTCAGTGGTGAAAGTGGGGCAGGTAAGACTGAAACAACTAAAATGCTTATGCGCTACCTTGGGCGGCCGTAAAGGTACTCAAGGACGGAACAAGTTCTTGAAGTAAGCTGTCATTCTAACTTAATGTAAACGAGCATGTTTTAAAATGTCTACTTCGTTTTTCTATTTAGGGGAAAATCACTAAAATATGCAACGTATCGGGTGTTAAAAATCAATTAATGCAACGTAGTGCTTACTTTTGAAAATAGACAACGTACTTGCTTATTGTGTATCAAATAATGCAACGTGATAACTTTTTAGCCTCTACTACGTTGCATTAATTGATACAACGTACTTCAAGTACGTTTGTCAAATTGTTCGAATTTTGCATTATTTGATACAACTACTTCAAGTACGTTTCACAATGTAAGAATTCGCTACTACGTTGCATTAATTGATATAAATCGGACACTACGTTGCATAAATTGGTCGTTTGCCCTTCTATTTAGCAACCTAAATTCAATATATCAAGATCCGGTGAGGAATATTCATGTCTATCACAAGGGTCCGTCTGGATCCTAGTGCCCACATCAGTGACTGAACTTGTCTGGGTTACAATTGAGCATAATTTACTTGAAAATTGCATTCCAAATGAAATTTTAAAGTTCATATTCTACACTGATCAAATATGTCTTAAGTAAATCAGCAGCACCAGCCGAGAAAACGAGCGTCCGCCTGGATGAGTCTGAGCGTCCGCCTGGAATTCAAGAAATAGTTCTGCCGTCAAGGGCGTCCGCCTGGTCAAGGCCAAGCGCCCGCCCGCCCGCCTGCCGAACAGGATTTTTACGCAGTTTCGTTTTTCGGTTTAATAAAACACTTTAAGGTATTTTTGGTACTCTTGTTGTTTTCGTTTTTGGGAGTATAAAACCTATTTTAGGGTTTGTAAACATTATTCATTGTTTTAGCTATTCAATTGCAACTTTGCAACTTTGGGTTAAACCCTAGAAAACCATTGTTGGTTTGTTTGAAGGTGGATTCCTTCGTTTCTTCAAGAGCTTCATCGTTATTGTTGTTGTTCATGCCAAACCCTAATTCGTGGATTCGAATTGGGTCAATTAATTCGTTGATTCGATTAATTGCCTATCCGGTTACTTTTATTTTAATTCCGCTGCAACTCTTTTACATCAAGTGCTCTAACCGACGATGTTGCACGGAACGCGATGGAGACCAAGACAACGGTGGGGTTGCTACAGATGCTGTCAGACATGTATGAGAAACCGTCTAATATCAATAAGATGCATTTTATAAAGAGTTTTGCGAATACGAAGATATCGGAGGGGCAGACAGCAGCAAGTCATATCGGCAGTTTCAAAGGTATGGTGGACCAATTGAAAAGTGTTGATATTACTTTCTCTGATGAAGTGTTAGCTTGCTTTCTTCTAAAATCGTTGCCGGATAGTTGGGAGGTTACTGTCACAACGATTAGTACGTCGAAGGCACCATTGGTGTATACGGAAGTTAGAGATCTCATCCTTCAAGAGGAGTTGAGAAGGAAAGAGAAAAGGGGAGAATCTTCCGTAGATGGGGCTGCACTTAGGGTGGAGAGAACAAGGGGAAGGGGAGGACCGAAAAAGGGGAAAAACAAATCGGTCAAGTGCTACAATTGTGGCGCGCTAGGTCATATTAGTTATGACTGTCCGGATAAGGATGGTGACGCACACATGATGGATGATGCGGATGTATTAATCCTAGGAGAGGAGCAGTCGGGTGAAGATTGGGTGTTGGATTCTGGATCCTCTTGTCATGCTAGTGGGGATGCAGAATCAATGGAGCGGTATAAAGCTGGAGATTTTGGGGTTGTCTATCTTGGTGATGATCAACCATTGAAGATCAAAGGTAAGAGGATGTGATGATGAAGACACCTAACGGGGCTGTTTTACAATTCCATGATGTGATGCATGTTCTGGATTTGAGGAGGAGAGTGATTTCCGTTGGACAACTTGATAGTGAAGGGTATGGTGTAACCTTCATGGGTGGGTCTTGGGAAGTCACAAAAGATGCTAAGGTGATAGCTCATGGGGTTAAGGAGAAGATGTTGTACTCTACCTACAATGTCGATGTTCGCTCGGGTGGGAGCAAGAGGCGAAAGAACCGGCCTATTGGTGTAGAAAGGAGAGACATCAAGAAACGGTATGTTAGGGGGGAGAGGGACACAAAGTTGATCAACGCGGTGTGGAAGTCCAAGTGCCCTAACAGAGAGCGTGTTCAGACCAATAGAAGACGATGCAAGAAACAAGGTGTGTCCAAGTTTCAAGGGGAAGCATTGCGAGGAAGGTGGGTCTGGAGGGAGAAGTCGAAGTTAGACTTGCGGGGAGAAATTAAGGTAGAAGCTGATTTGGGGAGGCAAGAACCATCTAACACGGAGGGGTTGAAACGTCGCTTGGTTTCAACTCGCCTTGGTACTTGAGCGGAAGGCTCGGTAATGTCAAGCCAATATGGGGGTAAAATGTGTTCGAAGGTGTTCACTCCGTGGTGGGAGTTGATGGGTGTTTCTGTGCTTACTAGTTTAGTCTCCGGTGGGAGATTGTTAGGATTGGAGTCCTAAACTACGAGGAAGAAAAGGAGCCTAAGTCGGGGGAGTTGGTGGAGATCAAAAAGGGTTCAAAACGGAGGAGGATTTCTGGGCGGAGGAGCAGGCGGGCGCTCGGTAGGAGGCGAGCGCGCGCTCAAGAAGGCAGAAAGTTGGTCCGCTGTGGAAATTAATTCAAGCGGGCGCTCGCATAGACCCAGGCGGGCGCTCTGTCTGCCGGCTGGACTGATTTGTTTCCTGTTTTGACACGATCTCTTCCTAATTCGACCTAGGGCTTCCTTGTACTGCTATATAAGCATAGATACGACCTAGAACACATTGAAGCAACATATTAAAAGGTGTTTAATAATATATTGGCTTGGCAATTGCCCCCGGACGTAGTTCATGTGTTGAACGAACCGGGTAAACAATTCTTGTGTTCTTGTGTGTGTGATTCTCTCATAATTGTGCTTGTGGGTTTATTGTGTTCTTGATCTAGATTGCAACGGGGTACCACTAAATTCCCAACAGTTTGATCCTCTCTAATATCATAGAACGCTTCAAGATGAGCTCACCATAACAATGCCGGAAACAGACTTGGACAACTACAGTATACTTGAACAATGTACTTCTAGTTTCTAACTTAACCTTCACTTTCCCTCCACTAATTCGTGTTTTCTGTCATCAGGTAAAAATCCCTCTTTCCTCTTACTTCTAGGGTTTATACGACTCTGTAATTGTTGCTACATCCATCTTACTGTTTAGTGAGAATGCTTTTGCGCCAAGTACTTGAACCAAACTCTTGTGACTTTTGAATTCCCTGCGTCGCTTTATCAGTTTCCATGCAAATGATCCGCTGCGATTTCTTTCCCACGTTCCAATGATATCATATGTCCCCTTGGTTAATTGTTGTGTGATCTCTTAGTTTGATTCGTTTTCAATTTATGTAAGTTTCAATTGCACTTCCCCTTGGTTACTTGTTGTGTGATCTCTTAGTTTGATTCGTTTTCAATTTATGTAAGTTTCAATTGCACGGACTTGCAATTGTGTCTACTCTATCTTGCAATAGAGGCAACGAGATATTGAAATCTGCCAATGAACAATGGCAGCGGCGGTAGGTGTAGTTAGTGTAAAATTGCATTTGATTAGTTCATGAGCATTATGTGCTTCACAGTTGATAGAATAGGCAAATGCCAGATACCTGTTTACAATAAAACTGAAAATCTGAAATGATATACATAATGGAAAATTGGAGGTTGTTTTATGTTAGCAATTAGTTTTGTATGGGAATAAAATTGGTTTCATTTACAAAATAAGCAGAGGTTATTTTATCCTTTATGGTTAAGGTAATAACTACAATGCGAATACCAGTGGTACAATAGAGGACCCGAGTATGAATACTTTTTTCGCCGGATCTTAGAGCAATAATTTTAAGTCTGACTCAATTGTACTAATGAAAACCTAAAACTTGTTGTTGACACACCACCAACAATACTATCAATAACAAGTTTTAGATTTTCACTAGGATAATTAAATCAACCTAAAATCATTGCTCAAAGTTCCTTTGTAGTAATGTCGAAAAAAGTATGAAGATTATTTTGGGACAGAGGGAGTATATCATAATATGACTAGTCATGTTATGAGAAAGAAAATAAGGATAGGGATCAATAAACCAAAGACAACAAATGCTCTAAGATGACTTAGGTTTTACTGTGATTTGTGTAAGCACTTATAAATCCCTGTAAGAGGACTAATATTTACATGATATTTCCAAAGCAAGTGAGAACTCAATATATACACGAGATGAAGAAATCTTGATCAGGCATGGAGATAATGAATTTGCGCTTTTTTTTTCTTCCCCCGGGTAGGAAATGGTATTGTGTTGAGGCAAGTACAAGCTGTGAAGAAGCTAGTTCTCTTACACTGCAGGAGAAGCTAAACCAAGTTATGATGGAGAAAAAGAAGGAATCTTGATCAGGCATGGAGATAATGAATTTGCTTCAGGTATCCGGAAATATTGACTGTTTATTTTTGTAGGAAAAATTGCATTTATAATCAGCCAACTATTGACCATGTGTGGCTTTGATCACTCAACTATTTCTTTTTTGCATTTAATAGCCTGAACTATTTTTTCTGTGCTTCTGTGATCACTGGGACTAACTCCATCAAAAAACAATCGTTAACTAACTCTTTGCTTATCGATGTACCCTTTTTGGAGGGTAAAACAGGAAAAGTAGGTTTATATCAAATTTTAGTGTAAAAGGTACTTATATCAAATATTAGAATAATTTTTAAGTAAATATTATTTTGCCTTTCAAAAAATATATTTTAAAATCATATATTAAATAAAAAATAAAAAATTAAGTTTCTTTCAATCCTTAAAATATAATTCGATTTTAATCTATGACCATCTTTATTTTTATTTTTGTTTTAATAAACACGGTGTAATTGATCAAGAGGATGATTAAAGTGAGTTGATGAAAAATGTAAAAACATAAAACTAAAGGGAAAAAAAAAATCTAGCTGATCAACCATTCAAATTATACCTTTTAAAAAAATAAAAATAAAGCAACCTTTTATTAACATTCAAAGTCTACTTTTAAAAAACATTTAAATTCTATGTTTCTTTGTATTCCTAAAAAAAAAAGGGCACGTGGACAAGCAAAGGGTGAGTTAACGATTTTTTTTTTTTGATGGAGTTAGTCCTAGTGATCACGGAAGCACAGAAAAAATAGTTCAAGCTATTAAATGCAAACAAAAATAGTTGAGTGATCAAAACCACTCATGGCCAATAGTTTGGTGATCATAAATGCAGTTTTTCCATTTTTGTAATCTTTTGGGATATTCAAGAATTGAATGCTTTATGTTTTGTATCAACAGAAAGAAGGGCGACAACGTGGGACTTGGACTTGTAAACTAGAGAGGGAGAAGAACACTTACTTGTTCAATTGTATTGCGGAAGCGTAGAATCGAGACCTTGAATTTGATCACCGAAGAACTTGGTACAATACTTTGCTGCGTAGGTCGGGAGTGAAATCACAATCGGAAATCACTCACTAATTCACAACACTGATTTGCTTTTCTTTGATCAGACGAGGAGATTCAGAGAAGAAGGAAGAAGAGGATATCAATTTCTGTTATTTTTGGAATCCGTTCTCCCTTGCCGTTATAAAGAGATGCGAGAGTCACAACCCTTCCCGTGCGTGTGTCTAGAAAATCTGTCTGGAATCTAAAAGAAACGACGACAACTTTTCATTCTAAGACACCCGTTCACTTATGTTTTATTTTCTTTATTAAACATAATTGGGCTAGGGTTTTGGATCGGGCCAAGGCCATCTTGGGCGGACCTCATATAATTCCAACATCTCCCACTCGCACATGATGGCTTTATCATCTACGATCTATCATTCAAGCAAATGTGTCGTGTGACCAACGAGCGTGCATGTACGTGTTAGCTTTAATATTATGCACCCGTTAGGCATGACATAATAGCTACGACCACTACAAGTTCAACTTCGACTCGTTATACCCCAGAATAATTTGAATAAACCAAGTCCAAACATACCTTGGTCCCTTTAAGGCTATATTGACTCTTAGGATCGTATAGTGTGTTCATAGCTATGTCTGTGACATAACTGGTCGACCAATGAACACAATCATTAGGTATAATCAAATTTTATCTTCCTTCCTCACACCCGTTCACTTATGTTTTATTTTCTTTATTAAACATAATTGGGCTAGGGTTTTGGATCGGGCCAAGGCCATCTTGGGCGGACCTCATATAATTAAAGAAGGCTGACAATGATATTCACAAAAAGATTGTATGTAGTTACTATGAGTTCATAATCAGTTAAAGAGTTTCTTCAGCCCGTATGAACTTGCTTATCGTTATGCTGTTTTAGGTTGATGCGGACCAAGCAAAGAATCAAGAATTAGTCGGGGATAATGCAGATTTAAGAGCATTATGAAGATCAATGCAGGTAATCATAGTTGGAATAATCTGTACTGTTTTTATTTAAATACGAAAAAGACAAAAAAAAAAAAAAAAAGGAAAATCAATACTGCTTCTATATGATGATATTGAATCTCAATATCTTAAAACATCCGTATCACTACCGCCCTATGCACGGAACAATGATACATATATTTTTTCATATACACTGTATACTCAAAACATCAATATCACGAGCAAGAATCAAGAAATATCTGTCTTCTCCTTTGTGACAGAACAATAAACCGGTGTCACAGTTAAAATATCTACCAAATAACTAGCCAGAACAAATGTGCAAGTTTGATGTAGCTGAACTGTTATCAGTGGTGAAGTTATAGTGTTAGCCAGAACAAATGTGCAAGTTTGACATCTAAGCACTTTTAGTAGCTTATAGTTAAATATCCTTAGTGATCTTACCATGTAACATTATGAGTTTTAAGTAAAAGAATGAAAGGCAAGTTGTATTTCTCATTTACACTTGTAATATTTATAGGTACAATGAATCCTATTCTAACTTAACAATCAAGAAAAGATAATTCTAAATCTAGAGAATATACAAAATACAATATTCAAAAATGAGAAGATCTCTAAATATTAACAAACTAATAACAACTCAATGATTTGAGTCAACCGAGATATTGGATGAGGGAGAGGAGATCTCGGTTGTTGATGAAGATGTGGAAAGTTTATTCTTATCACGCTCCCGCAAGATGGACGTTCCTTGGATGAGACCAATCTTGGAAATGAGAGAAACAAATTGAGCCCGGGAGAGGGGTTTAGTTAAAGCATCCGCCAGTTGATCGGAACTTGAAATGTGTTGTACGCGGATAGAGCCATTCTGGACTAGTTCTCGAACAAAGTGGAATGCCAAAGCAAGATGCTTCATTCTGGAATGGAAAACTGGGTTTGCGGAGTAGTGTGTTGCTCCGAGGTTGTCACAGTAAATGACTGGGGTATGAGAGAGAGAGAGAGAGATACCGAGTTCAGTCAGTAAATTACGAATCCATAGGAGCTCGGCAGTGGTGGCTGTAACAGAGCGAAATTCAGCCTCGGTGGATGATCTAGCAAGAGCTCTTTGCTTCTTAGAAGACCAGGCAATGGGGTTTCGACCTAGGTAAACCAAGAAGCCAGTGGTGGAAACAAAGTCATCCTTGTCCCCCGCCCAATCGGCATCACAAAAAGCATGGAGATCAGAGATGGTGTGCCGAAAGAGTTGGAGACCAAGGTGAATAGTGCCATGAAGATACCGGAGAAGTCGTTTGAGGCCCGACCAGTGAGACTCATCAGGGTGGTTGAGATATTGAGCTAATTTGTTAACGAAGAAGGCAATGTCGGGGCGAGTGAGAGAGATATATTGAAGGCTACCAACAATTTGTCGATATTCAGTAGGGCTGCAAATTGGCATTTGATTAGAGGACGAAAGAGGGGGATATGTGGCCATGGGGGTGGATGATGGCTTGGAGTTGATCATGTTGTGTCGAGTAAGAAGATTGTGAATATATTTAGACTGAGAGAGAAGGAGACCATTAGAGTTGGGTTGTACTTCTATACCGAGAAAGTAAGAGAGAGGGCCGAGATCCTTAAGTGAGAACGGGTGGAGAGAGTGTGAATGAAGGAGGAGATAAAAGACGGTGATGGGCCCGTGACAATGATGTCATCGACATAGACTAGGAGAAAGATGGTGTGAGAGTTTTTGGTGTAGATGAAGAGGGTGGGGTCGGCAATGGAGGATTTAAACCCAAACGTGAGAAAAGATTTGAGCTCGGTGTACCAAGCACGAGGTGCCTGTTTGAGTCCATAAATTAGGGGCTGATGAACCCGGGAGGTTGAGTCATGAACACGGTTTCTTGAAGATGACCTTAAAGGAAGGTGTTGTTTATGTCAAGTTGACGTAATGGCCACCCATTGCAAGTGGCAAGAGAGAGAATGAGACGAATGGTGACGGGTTTTACGACAGGGCTGAAAGTGTCAGAATAATCAATGCCGGGTCGTTGATGGAACCCTTTTGCAACAAGACGGGCTTTGTATTTTTGAATGGAGTTGTCGGGGTTGTACTTGATGCGAAAAACCCATTTGCAACCAACAATGTTGGGGGCTTCATGGGACGGAACAAGGGTCCAAGTATTATTTTTGAGGAGTGCGTTGTATTCTTCTTGCATGGCGGTGTGCCAAAGGGGAGAGGCAAGGCCTGTTTGGTGGAGGTGGGTAGGCTAGTAGGGGAGGATAGGGAGGAGAGATTTTCATATTTAGGATTGGGTTTAGTAATGTTGTTGGAGAGGCGAGTTGTGATAGTGCGAGATGGTGGAGGCGGGGGTGGGGGAGCAGGGGGACAGTGGTAGTTGTGGGAGGAGGAGAGGTAGGATTGGTATTTTCTGTCATAGGAGAGAAGGAGGTGGGGATGTTTGTGGGAATGGAAGAAGTGGCAGGAGGATTTGAGGAAGCACCAGTGTGTGTTTTGGGTTGGACAGTTGGTAAGGAAGTCTGGGAAAGAGGTGAGGTGTTAATATTTGAGGGTGTAGGTTGGGAGGGTGCTGGAAGTAGAGGGATTGAGAGGGTGCACCATTGAGTAGGTGAGATGGTGGGGGACTGACCGGAGGAAGAGGTGAGAGAAAGATAAGGAAATTGATCTTCGATAAACTCGACATGTCGGGAAGTATAAACACGATTTGTGGTGGGATCGAGACAGTAGTATGCGCTTTGTGATGGTGAGTACCCAACAAAGATGCAAGGAATGGATTTTGGTGCAAGTTTATGAGGGGTGTAGGGGCGGAGCCACGAATAACATAAACAACCGAAGCATTGGAGTTTGGTATAGTTGGGTGAGATTTTGAATAGTGAGAGAAAGGGGGAAGAATTATTTAGAGAGGGGGTAGGCATTCGGTTTATGAGATAAGTAGCGGTGGAGAGTGCATGAGGCCAGAATTTGAGAGGGAGATTTGAGTGAGTTAAGAGAGAGAGGCCCGTTTCAACAATGTGGCGGTGATGGCGTTCGGCATAGCCATTGTGTTCGGGTGTGTGTGGTGGAGAAGTGAGGTGGGAGATGCCATGATTGAGTAAGAAAGGTGTAAGTATGAGGTACTCGCCACCATTGTCGGAGTAAACTTGTTTTATGGGACGGGCAAAGTATTTTTCAACTATGGCTTTGAAGCGATTGAAAGTGATGAAAGTGTCTGATTTATTTTTGAGTGGGTATAGCCAAGTGTATTTGGTAAAATGGTCAACAAAAATGACATAATATTTGTAATTGTCATAGAAAACAATCGGAGAGGTCCAAACATCGGAGTAAATTATGTCAAGAGGGGCGATGGAAGTAATAGTAGAGACAGAAAAGGGGAGCTTGTGACTTTTATTAATGTTGCAAGCATTACAAAATGAACTAACTGGAATATTTAAAGAAAATTGCCGACTAATAAGGGAAATTATTGGAGGAGACGGATGGCCGAGACGGTGGTGCCATGGGTGAGGGGAACCGAGAGTGCCAAGAAGAGCTTGTGGAGGAGTTGGATACCAAACGTAGACTCCATGCTCAAGAGTTCCGTGGAGTAGAGGACGATTGTTTGAGATATCCTTGAAAAGAAAGGAAGAGGCAGAGAATTCAATGATAGCATTATTGTCAAGACAAAATTGAGAAACAGAAATTATGTTACGGGAAATATGGGGAACATGAAGAACATTAGTAAAATAGAGAGTTGTGAAAGATGTGGAGAGAGAGAATGAACCTAGGTTTGAAATTGGGAGGGCGGATCCGTCCCCAATTAAGACTTCATCATTCCCATCATATGGCTTGTGGAGGGCAAGGTTGGAAAGGTCGTGAGTGATATGGTTGGTGGCACCACTATCGATGAGCCAAGAAGATGATGAGCGGCAGCAGTGTGGACTTGGGGGGGGGGTGGTTGTTGGTGCGGTTGTTTTTGTTGGAAGTGGGAGGGGATGGAAAGACAACATGAGGGTAGTCGCGTTTGAAGGATCGACATTGGGAGATAAGGTGTCCTTGGTAACGACAGTGTTGGCATTTTCCTTTAAAGGTTCCTGGGGTGGAGGTGTTCGGCCGGATGGGTGGTGTAGTAGGAGTGTGCAGGATAGGGTGATTGATAGTAGGGCGGGTGGTGTTGCGGATTGAAGGAGAGTGATGATGGGCGAGGTGGGCAGTGGCCGGGAAGGAGGGTGGGGCAGAGTGATTTTGGAGGGTAAGCTCGTGGGTGATGAGTTTTTCGTGGAGATCTTCGAATGAGATCGGGTTGTCACGAGCGCGGACTGTGTCGATCACGGCTTTGTAGGGTTCATAGTCGAGTCCCTTGAGAATTTTGGCAATGATATCCTCAAGGTCCATGGGTTTGCCCATGAGGGCAAGTTTGCCGGTACAAGTTTTCACAGCATGCATGTAATCGCTAATGGATTGGTTAGCTTTGGTGAGATGATCAAATTGGGATTTGATTTGAAGAATGTGTCCTCGGGATGGATTGGCATATGTGGTTTTTAGTATTGTCCAAGCTTCGCTAGAGGTTTTGGCTTGGTGAACGAGAGGGACGACTGTATTATCAAGAGTGCCAAGGAGGGCACCAAGAAGAAGGCTATCTTGGCGTTTCCAAGTGGTATGGGCAGGATTAGCGTTGTCAACATTATCGGCTCTGATAGTTGAGGGAGGGAGAGGATAGGTGCCATCAATGTATTTGAGGAGATCGAGACCATAAAGGATGGAGGTGATTTGGGAAGACCATGAGAGATAGGTTAGGGGAGTGAGGGTTTTGCATTGAGAGAGATTCACAAGAATGATGGGATTTTCTAGGTCAGCGGGATTGGGAATGGTGGTGCTCGAGGAGGCAGCCATGGGGATAGAACTAGGAGATTAGGGTTTTGGTGAGGACAAGAGAGTCTGCCGTGAGGGAGGGGGGGGGGATTTGCCGTGAGAAAGGAAAGGGGGGGGGGGAGATCACTATACTCTGAATACCATAAAAGAATGAAAGGCAAGTTGTATTTCTCATTTACACTTGTAATATTTATAGGTACAATGAATCTTATTCTAACTTAACAATCAAGAAAAGATAATTCTAAATCTAGAGAATATACAAAATACAATATTCAAAAATGAGAAGATCTCTAAATATTAACAAACTAATAACAACTCAATGATTTTATTCAACCGAGATATTGGATGAGGGAGAGGAGATCTCGGTTGTTGATGAAGATGTGGAAAGTTTATTCTTATCATTAAGTGTATACTAGAATATGGTAACTGGTAAGGAGGATTAAGTAACTTCACCAAAAAAGGGACATTCATTTGGGGACAAATTTCACAAAAATGTCATTCATTTAGGGACGGAGGGAGCTGTAGCCTTTCTCACTGTAAATTTTAGCGCCTTCTTATTTAAAAGTTCAAAACCATACTTGACAATGACTCACATACAACTCTATCTAAATTTAATGTCCTAAGGAAAATTAAAGATGTTAGGCCATTTTTGGTTGCACAAATCCATGAAAGCCCTTATAGTGTTTACTCCCTCTATCCCATTTTAAATTAAGAAATTAAGGTTGTGCACTGGAATTAAGGAAAAAGTGGAAAATATGATGTGGTGTGAGTGTAGATAGTTGGGTAGGAGAGAGAAAGTGGAGTAGAGAATAGTAAGTGGGTTGGTTGATGTGAGTATGACACGAGCCATGGACGTGGCGGGAAGCACGTGCCGAGCATGGGATCACGAAGTATAAATAGAAGGCAAACGTCATTAACAAAGGTAATCTCGAACTTTAGCTCACACACACCCAACACTTTTCCCTCTTTATTTTCATCCTCTATTTCTTACTCTCACGCCGGAGGGGCTTCCGCCGGAGTTGCCCCCGGCCTAGTGACCCTTGTTTAAATGTGCAGGCTGGCTTGGAGGAAAAGTCGAGTCCTAACCTACACTACATACGAACCAGTGCTGACGGAATTTACCCCGGCGCACCAGTGCCCTTCGATTCGACAGCCAATTAGTTTGTTAGGCTAAGGAAATTTATTCAAGTATTCCTCATCTCGCAACTCTTTTTTTAGTCAACTCGTCTCGCAAGTCATTGCATCGGAAATTTATATTTTTCATCTGCTATTTTTCATCGTATCAAAAAGATTTTTTATTTTTTTATTTTTATAATTTGAGCATAAAAATGCATAAAAAGTATGGTTAGAGAAGCAAGTGTTCATGTTTTTTAAAAGATTGAATTATCAAATTGGAAGATTGGAGGGAGGGAGGGAGGGAGTATGAAAGTATCAGACATCACACATTCTTGGACTCATCTGGACTTGCAAGGTGGGCTTCAAAGCAATTTATATGGGTCATAGTAATGGCCTCCAGCTCTATTTCAAACTGGACTTCTTTAATTAATAAGTATTTGTTCCATGTTATCTTGTCAATCTGTCTTCACATTTGAGTTTGACAATTGTGTTGGAGTGCGACCCAAAGTCCTACATTGGTAATTGAGAAAATAATTGTCAGTATATAAAAGCACCCACCCACTTCATTAGTATAAAGCCTTTTGGGGGATGTCCAAAAACAAATCCGTGCAGCTCGGCCCAAAGCGGATAATATCATACTAATGTGGAGAGTGGTGGTGGTGGTCGGGTCCCTACAAATTGCAGTTCATCTAGATGTAATTTTCTCAAGGTTGAACTTTTTCTAATTGCTGGGCTTTAGTATTTACTAGTTAGAGAAGAAGAGGGTTTTGGATCATTACACTCTGACTACATAGCAGTCTGGTGTGCCTTTTAATTCGATTGTTCATCTCAATTTATGTGGTCCACATACATTTACTAGCTTGTTTTTTAAGGGCTATTTATTTAGTGGATTAAGAAGAAAAGGTAACTGAAGCACAAATTATACTATAATTCTTCAAATAAAAAATTATATTCCTTTCATCCATAATAAATGTTTCGTGCTTGAATTTTTAAATTTAATTTAATTTGATCACAAAATTACTCAATTTGATTATTCTCATGAAATAATGAAAATTGTTAATGGTAGTAGAGTCAGTTTTATGAAAAACTTGTTTTACACTAAAAATGTATAAAATATGTTTTACAATAAGGGATTTTGTTTTATATTAAGAGATGAAAACATGTTTTACACTAAAGCGAGTGTAAAACAAGTTTTTCTTGAGATTTTCATATGATAGTATTATAAATATACAATTTTAAGAAGAGGTGGTCTCCCATGAGAACAAGGGGATCCGTCTCATGCATGAGACGGGTCGCCCCATGACCCATGGGCCGAACCCGCCACGTGGCAACCCACCATTGGCCGATTTTTTTTTTTTTTTTTTTTTTGAGTTTTTATATTATTTTTTTTCGGGTTTTCAGTGGTTTAGTAAAAAATAATAGTTACCATCTCTTAAAGTAACATTGTTCATAAGTAAACGTAATACTTGTTTTAAAAAAAACAAAAGCTCGTTTTACCCATTTGAAAAGTAATAACTTATGTATATGAATGTAATAGTAAGTTTATACAAGTAAATGTAACACTTTGATTGACGAAATTGTAACAGATTTCTATAGATAATTTAATACTTTTACATGTATCATGATAAATTTGACCCCATTGTAACTTATTGTTTGAAAACATATAGATATCTATACATATGTATTACAATTATGCACAAATACTATTACATATAAATAACACGTTTGTTACATTTTAGTTATAATAAGTATTACTTTTGGCAAACGAAGAAAACATAGGAATAACACTATTACTTTAAGAGATGGTAACTATTACTTTAAGAGATGGTAACTATTACTTTTCACAAACCGAAAAAAAACAAAAAAAAAATAAATAAATAAAAATTTTTGGGGCAATGAGGGGCTGCCACGTGGCAGGGTCCCCCCATGGGTCCTGGAGCAGGGTTGTGGGTCGGGTAATGGGTCAAAAAAATGACCCGTCTCACCCATGAGACGGGTTAGAGTGTTCTCACACAAGTTTTTGTCTTTTAAGAATTTCATGCAACCAACTAAATCAAAATAATAAAATAAAAAATTAGCTATACTTTGATCAAGTTGATAAAAAAAAAAAAAAAAAAAAAAAAAAAACTTTCAACGTTTATTCCAAAATGGAGTTAGTAGTAAATAAAAGTGCATCTAAAAATGGATTGAACAACCTAGACCAATTTTTTGAAAGAAATGATCCTCAGCATTGAACTACAAACATTTGATATTTCAACTGAGTGCACTTTCATTACTAGTCCAGTAGTCCCTCTACTTCGAAATTTATATTTAAAAAAAAATAATTGAACGAGTTTGAATAATAATTAAAGTGATTTTTAAAAATAATAAAAAATTATTAAAAATTATTAGTGATAATATTTATAATAGTGTAAATTTTTTTAAATCTTTATTAAAATTATATTAAATTATTACTCAAAATTTATTAAAAAATAATAATAAAAAAAAAGAGAAACTAAATTTTCACAACAAACGTAACAGTAGTACTGTATAAATTGGGGTTTTTCTTTTTGTCTTTTTCTTTTACATTAATTAAATGTTGACAAACCCCTGAGTGCGGTTATTTTGCATATTTCACTGAGCATTTTGTCGGTAAATTTACTGGTGTTGCGGCTGTTGCTACCCAGGAGGGCACACGCAAATGTAAGTAACGTTGAAGAAAATACTAGCCATTAATGAAAATAGATGCCGCGATGAAGCCAGGATTTTTTTAGAGAGGGTTCAACGTTGTTTTTGGGGCAAGTTTTATAGCTGAGGTTTACAAATTTAGTATACAAAGTGATCAAAATAAGAGAAAATTTTGAGTTATAAAAAGTCCTGTTTTTATAGGGGTTAAAGTTTAGGGTTTAAGGTTTAAGGTTTAGGCTTTTAAGGTTTAAGAGGGGTTAAAAAACAGGACTTTTTATAAAGGAACTAGTTTCCCCCAAAACCAAATCTCAAAATAATAGTTTAGTGCATTTTTTTTTTCAAAATTAAAGGGGTCAAAATGAGTAAATACATCGTTTTATTAGTAAAATGACATTTTCTACAATTGGAAGGCACTAAAATTAACACATTATAAAGTGCAAAAGGCTCGACCGACCCCTTAGCTTTGGATTTGCTCTAGCTTTGCCAGGGGCAGGGCCGTTCCTATTAAATTTAGTGCCCTAAGAAAAAATCCTCGCGAGCCAGCGTAAATTTAGTGTCTTTTAAACAAAAGCTATAACATTAAATAGAAAATTAATACACATGTATATTTTATTTTTAAAAACGGATTATTGAATTGTGTTGTGTCGAGGATTAAATACTCATCCATCCAAAGAGAGTCTTCTGGTAAATTGGCCGGGAGTGGATAATTGAACTTATCACCAATGCATTGAGTAAGAATTTTAGAGCCCCAAAAATCAGTATTTTTTTTGGATGTCCTAAATAGGTGCTTCATTTGCTTACTTGATGAGCTACACGAGTGCATGGGTAGACGTGCAGTTGACCGGTTGGACGTGCTGGGTTTTGTTGGGGATGACAACAGGAATGGCGCAGGATATCAGAAGTCACGTGCAACATCGCTAGTACCTATACACCGCCGTTTGCAGTTGCCGCAGGTAATGTGTTATGCATTGCACCCTAACCGGAAGTCTTATTCTTAGATTTGAAACCACGATTGGTTTGCTTTGGATAGTTCTACGTGTGAGTAACAACCATGATCAAGATTTAACTTACTCCCCCATTTCAGAGTAATCTCTTACTCTCTTTCTCTTTCAAAAACATGTCGTTTTAAGTTTTTTCATGTATATTAAAAAATGCAATTAATAACATACTCTCTCCGTCACACTTGAATTAGAACAAATTATTTATTTTGGGTATCTCATTCGAATTAGGACAACCTAAAAATGGGAGTGTTTTATTTAATGGATCCCACATTCACACTCACAACAATTTTTGCTCATTATTCTCTACCCCACTTTATCCCTCCTACTTCACTTTTAATACTCACAACACCTACTCCAATAACAATTTTTCCTTAATCCCCGTGACCAACCCAAAAATCCTAATTCAGGTGAGACGGAGGGAGTATAAAAAAGACTTATGTGCTCCCAACAGATCCAATTTTCTAAGCAATTTAAATGCATGTACAAGAGATAGTTCATTATTAATGAATAAGGGTATATTAGGTAAATACGAGTAAATATTCCTTGAAAATTGTAAAACGTCAAGTATTTTGAAACAAAAATTAACTCCTATACGTTATGTATTTTGAAACGGAGGGAGTACTCTATTTCAAGTAAGAATTTACTTTTCTTTTTTAATCTGTCCAGAGTAAGTGTTTTTTTCTTAAAATAGTAAAGAATATTTACTACCTCCCTCAGTCATTATGTCTTCCTTTACTTTTATACAAATAATACCAATCAACTTACTACTCTCTACCCCACATTCTCTCTCATACCTCGCTTTTCATACTCACAACACTTAAATTACTTCACAATTTCTTAATTTCAGTTAAAATAATAAGTTGGACACTTACTCTGATACAGCGGGAGTATAAATTATTAATTCCTTAAATTAATTTTTAGATGAGTTAATTGATATGAAAATATAATTAATAAATAATAACTTTTAAAATAATTTATTAAGTAATTTAAAAATCATGTAAAATTAGTCTAGTTATAACAATTTTAATGTACATCAAATTAATTTTTACTTGAAATACTTCAAGAGTGGTAAAGATTTCTTTATTCAGCATTATTACATTTTTATGTGGTAAATATTTCTTTGACAAGCATTATAATATTTTGATGTGAAACTCAAAATCTCTAAATAAAATAAAAATCGTTAATTAATCTACGCGTTTAATGATCCCTTTCATTTAATTCAGTTTTCTACGCAAGCAATTTAGTAATTATAAGTGCAATTATTCGAGTATCTCTTTGCTCCGTAAAGAAACATTTGTAAATGAATGTGATGATGCCAAAATACGTTTGGATCAGCCCTAATCCAGCAGTTCAGATAATCCCACCGAGTTCTTGAATGATCTGAAAATAATGAACAGACGTAAACTAATCCGGGACTTCTCCAGCGAAGGCCATCCGGCGTGAGAGTAAGAATATGGTACGAGAGAGAAAAATCAATTGATAAGATTTGAGATTCAAAAGATTTGTTACCCGTGATACGTGAGTTGTGGCGTGTACTAATTTATAGGGTTAGAACGAATATTATCCTTGCTTGGTAAGGAAGTTAAGGATTCCCATAAATCAAGGATCGAATTTAGGAAAATAGAATCACAGTTAGATTTGCATACGTAGTTTCCATATAGGAGCATGCCTCCTAATTCGGAGGTAATTCTTTATTGGGGTAGATCTTGGACTCTGTACGTACAATATTTATTTGATTGAGAATCTTCATTATATTGTGTTGACCAAGTCACATAAAGCTCGTGGCCCTAGTCGGCCTACTTCTCCTCGTAATCGACCTAGGCATGGCCGAGGAGAGCAGTGGTGACCTTTGGGGATTGATCCCATGGCGTTGATTGACATGTTGCAAGCTTCCCCGCGACCAGTCTGTACAAGACAGAGGAAGGCATGTGGTCAATGTTAAGTCATGGTCGGCGTGTAAGTATGCGGAGGAGAGGATATAACGAGGAATAATACTAGGGGCACAAAAAAGTCACAAAATCTTGCTCACAAAACCCTAGGTGTCATGATTTTATAAGTTCTTTAAGTAGAGTGTGGCGGGTCCATTATCGATGCAACCAATAAAATATCGCCACCTCATTTTGTAAGCAAGATTTTGTGAGCTTATTTTGTGACTCTATCCCAGGTCATCAAAGTTTTTTTCATAGGCCCGAAGTTCGATGGGCCCATTCCCTTAGTTTCATTGGGCCTTATTTGGGTATGACCCGGCCCAAGGCCATGTTTGGTTTATGTCGTTCAGAATGAATTGTAGATAAGTTACCCAAGTTTTTCTTATTGCGACAATTTGATTTATTAGGTTTTCAACAATTTGATTTATTAGGCTTTCATTTTAGCAATCAAGTTCCGTAATTCAATGTAAAAAACAAAGAAATTTTATTTTTGTAATGAGAGTGTTAAGCAACATATTTCACATCTAACATATAACTAAACATAGACTGATATAGAAATTTGACGGATACTTTCTTTATAACCAAATAATTTTAAAGTGTGACTCCCAATATAATCTACTGGTGGCTCAGTTCAGCCAATGCTCACAACTAAACTTCTCTCTAGTTCTCACTTCAATTCTAACTATAAGTAAAAGTACAAATTTACAAGTTTTTTCATTTTAGCAAATCAACTTTCGAAATTCAATTTTATACTATATTGGATTTGGATGACAATTTTAACTAATACTCCCTCTTGCCTCACTATAAGCAAAAAAATAATGATACTAAGTTTTTCTTGTTTAAATATAACTGAATCTCATTGGTTTCAATAATAAACTCATTAATATGAAAATATATTAGTAGATCTATTTTTTATGATGTTATAAAATCAAAGCAATTGAATTAAATTAACTATATTCTTAATATGTGTAAAAGTAAGTTTTTGCATATAATTGAGGATAGAAGGTGTATCTTCCAAAAATACAATGACCATTTCTATAGTTTAAATAAATTTTAAATTTCTTATCTCTCAGTTAGATCAAATTAAGTTAGCAAATGACTATGTATTAACAAAACTCAATTTTTTTTTTCAATTTAATGAATATTCTAAGAAGATATAACTTTAATAAAATTTAATGAAAAACATGAATAAAATTCCATTTTTTTAACTACTGGGGAATCAAACTCGAGACCTTTCAATTTTTAATAGTACTCTTAGACTCATTGTCTGATTATCCATTTTCGATGTTTTTACTTATGTTAATATACTAGATTAATGCCCGTGCGATGGACGGATTCTTAGATTGTTATGAATTTTACTTTTAAGAACATGTTACTTTTTATCATTCTATAATTTTTTTTATTAAATAAAAAAATTATGGACTCTAATTGATTCAGCTCAACAGTGAATTCACCACACAAAAATATTGAATAAAAAGGAATTTATAAATTTTAATCAATTCATCTGAGAACGGCAAAAAAATGATTTTAGGTGGAATTTTTTATGCAAGATTATATATAATAATATTAATGTTTTATAGAAAAAATGATTACTTATTTTTCACCTAGAGGATAAGTAAAAAAAACATAGTTTCCATGACTCCTCCCAATTTTTAAATGGAAGACATCCAAAAAAAGATGAATTATACACACTAATTATTATAGGCATACATTCTATTTAATTACATTCAGAGATTTGTTTTACATAATTTTTTTTGGAATAAATAACATAATTGTTCACCTATTTCAATAAAATAATTAAAAGCTCATAGCAAACATTAATTTTTAATTCTACATTTTCAAACCACTTCGACTATTTTCTCGTTGTAGTCTTAGCTTTTCTAATAGTAGTAACCAGTGTTCTAAAAGACGTCCGTCTAGGCCGCCTAGGCGCTAGGCGCTCATGAAACGCCTAAATCCCGCCTAAGATATTATAACTATTCTGAATTCTCGGCCCCGCCTAAGTTCCGTCTAGACCCCGTCTAGCCGCTAGGCGCTGCTGCGGCGCCTAACGTTTTTTAAAACCTTGGTAGTAACATTTTTATATTCCTAGCAATTAATATTTTGATCATAATAATTAATCATGAATATTAACTACATCAAAATACTACCACCAATTATTATATACAACGAATATGTTGGCATGTAAATCAGTTTAATTAAATATTTAAGAAATTTTAAAATGACCATTTCTAGTGTGTGGAATTGTGTTTATTAGGGTATGTAAATAACTTTGGATTGAATAATTAAAATAAATAGTGGGGACGGAGTAATTTTAAAAGACCAATAATTAATGCATGTAGTAATAAATTAATTAGTTGTAACTTAATTAGTTGACTTAATAAATGATTGTTGATGTCAGCAAGTGGTTTTGTCGGGAAAATTTTGCACCAGAAACCGTCATGTGGCATTGCTGATGTCAGCGGCTTCTGTTTTAGTAATCGTATATAGATAATAAACAATGATAAAAAGTTGGTATTAACATTTATTTAGGTAATCATTTTAAAGAATGATATTCATTATTTTATAAATAAAAAAAGATTATTTTGTGCATGAGAGGGAGTTGTACTCTAGTTATCTTTTTCTGTTCAATCACAAATGAGGCTTATTTTTTTATCCATCACACCACAACTGAGACTGTTCAAATGGCAAAGTTTTTTTTTTTTTATTTAATAAAACACACTTACCATACTTACAAGATTAATCCACTTATTACTATGTCACTCATTCTCTATTCTCTCTTGCTTTATTTTGATACTCACAATCTCTCTTATAATATAGTTCATCTGTCTCAGAACAAGTAATACTTATTTCATTTTTGGTCCGTCACAGCACAAATGACACTGTCTAAAATGTATGTATTTTTATATATTTATATTCAACTAACCCCACCATTTAACCCCACTCATTCTCTCTCTCAATTTTTCACCACTCAATTTATTCAACCAACACTACTACTTACCCCACTCATTCTCTCTCTTTATTTTTACTACACATATTTACCTTTTTCTTAATTATTGTGCTCCAAAAGTTGGTGTCACTTGTTGACGCGGAATGGAAGCAATATTCGTGAATAACAAGCGCTAAATACAAGAGTTTACCAGCAATAAACCCTAGAAAAGATAAACTGGAATCCACCGGAAAATAAGAGAAAACTCTTTGAATAAAATTCATAAACTGACGGCTACAGAATAAGAAAAGTGTTTAAATACCCCTAAGGCAACTAAAAATGAAAACCTTAAACCAAACGAATAAGGAAATAAAATCCGAAATTAAAATTAATTGTTTTAAATATTTAAAGGTTGTTTCTGAGCCCTAAACAGTCTCGGATGCCCGAAAAAACATCGTACATCATGACAAAGTCATGAGTCTTGTTCGTGGCGAAATTCCCTTTCCGAAAAGTACTCATAAGCCCGGACGACCAAACTGCAAAATCTTGCCGCAACTTCGTCGATACGACCCGCGAACCTTCCTACATCACTTGTGCTGGGACGAAAGGAGTATTTTTTAATTAGTATATATATATATATATATATATATTTTTTTTTTTTCCTTTTTGGACATAATAAAGGGAGTAGTTAGATAACTAATAGATGACACATTGAGGTAGATGGAAAAACAAGTGTTGTCTCTTGAATTCATGTGTTTTTTTGCTTCATTTGTGGGAAATCTAATTAAAAACAGTTGTCCTAATTACGCGAAACCCTTCGATAAGCAACGAGAAAGAACAGAAAGAGGGGTGAGGTGGAATAATAATAAAGCCTAAGTAAAATGCCAATAATAGAAAGACCACAAAACTCACATGGGATGGGATACAATCCTATCCATTCCACTTTTAGGAATCTAACCTAACCCTAATTTAATCAATCCCCCACATACCATTCTTGCTTCGTACCACGTCTATCCTAGACCCTATAAACAATTACTCTTCCGTCTCATAATTATCGTTATTTATTTTCATTTATTTTAAGCGCGTCATATTTATTATTATTTATCTAAAATGTTCACTTATCTCTCTTCTATCTACTCACAACAATTATCCACTAACTTATTTTCTCTCTCCTACTTACTTATCCAATATATTTTTTTTTTAATCTCGTACATTCTTATTCGATAGCAATAAGTATGTGACGGAAAGAATAAATAAATTTAAACAAAAAAGGAAAAAGTAAAAGATGCACACCTGGTACCTCTATTTGCATGAGGACACGTGTGGTTTAAGGGACACGTGTGTTTGTCGTTGCATGCAGCAGGAATAGGCATGTGAAGCCATACCCCCCCTACTTACCTTCATCCTTTGCAAAAAATAATGGGCATGTAAACATCAATAATATAACCAGTCTGTTTAAGAAAGTTTGATCTAATTTGATTTTTTTTATGATTAATAAAAATAAATTTTAATTAAATATATTGATGTTAATTTAATTAATATATTGAACTTTTAAAAATTATACTCATCCCGTTCCATAACTATGTGCACAAATTGTCATTTTGGGTGTCCCATTGATAAGTCACATTTTCCTAAAATAAAATGACAAAGAATCTTTACTATTTATCATACTCATTCTCTCTCCTATTTTACTTTTATATTCACAAAACCAATCAACCTACTATTTCCTACCCCACTTTCTCTCTCTTACATCACTTATCACACTCACAACAACTACCCACTACTATTGATCTCTTAATTCACGTGCAAAACCCATTTTGTGCACGTAGTTATAGGACGGAGGGAGTAGTCGATAAGTCATTAAGTTATTTATCAATAACACTTCACTTGAATCAACTATTAGATTGACACCGGTATTAAATATTTCAGAATAATAATAATTATAATAATAATAATAATAATAATAATAATAATAATTTTTAAAAGAAAGGTAGCTTAGAATTATTTTAATAGTTAATTCAAGTGAAATATAATATTATGAAAATTCGTTATTTTTATATACAATTCATAAGACGGTTTAATAATAACTAATCAAAAAATATAATAATAATGAATGATTTTTAAAGCTCGTATAAGAATTGAAATGATTAAAATGATCGCATGCCAATAAAATAAACCAAAGGAAAATCCAGTAGTAGTTAAGAAGTTAAAAGCCAAAGAGGCGCGGGGCGTTTCCTGGTAGTATAGAAAAAAAAAGTATCCATTCGTTCCGGATTAAGGTTTTTAGTTTGACTTTACACACATAGATTAAAAAAAGTAATACTCTCTCTATCCCAGATAGATAGTCTCATTTTTACTTTTTACAGTCAACAAAAATAAACTTTGACCAAACTTTGGTGTCAATTTAATGATCACAATGAAAATATAAAAATTGTTATTAATAAATCACTTAATGATTTATCAATTACAAATTTTAGAATTTCACTAGAATGATTAGATTGTTACCAATGATTGGTCAAAGTTTATTTTTGTTGACCATAAAAAGTCAAAATGAGACTATCTTTCTAGGACAGATGGAGTATTATGAGTGTGAAAAGTAAAGTATAAGAAAATAGGAGAGAAAAACTGTGGGTAAGGAGTTTTTGTGTGAGAATGACAAGTGGGTCCATTGTTTATTTTAAGTAATAAAACAACAAAAAACTTTAGTTTAAAACAAATTAAAAAAGAAAAGTAAAAACGAGACGTAGAGAAATATAGCATGCACTCGGTAATGGACAAGCAGGGAAAATGAATGACACGTGTCATTTAATGAGACATGTGGAATGATATTTGTGCAGAAGACCCCTATAAATGGGGTGATCGTGTCCCCTTTTCTCCTTCTTGTTTCCCCATTAACAACCGCCCATCACCACCCCACCTCTTCTGGTGGTGTCACAAGTGGCCATCATCTCCTCCCGCTCGATCTAATTCTTTATTGTTCCTTACTATTTGTAATTTTTAAGAGGTGCTGTGGTGAAATTATAATTTTTTTTTAATAAAAGACTCAAATTATTGTTACGAAAAATTCATTTTGAGATAAAAACGAATACTTATTTTGCAGGGAAAAATTCATTTTGAGATAAAAACGAATACTTATTTTGCAGAGAAAAAAAGGGTTAAAGTGGTATACTCTTTCTGTTCCATACTTATTGTTATTAAATGGAAATCCATGAGAATTAAAAAAAAAATACGTTAAAAAAGTAAGTATTGTGAGTTGGTAGGAGAGAGAAAATAAGTGAATACTCATGGGGCCCAAAAGTAAGCGTCTAAGTATGACAAGCGGGGTAGAGAGAATAGAAAAGCAATAAATTTTGAACATTTTAGGAAAGAGAGAACTTACCAATGGGACATTCAAAAAGAAAATTAGTGTACGGTGTTTTGTGACGGAGGGAGTAGTTGTGATTATGTAGGAAAAAGAAAATTGAACATTTTAAGTAAGTAGCAATAAGTATGAGACGACCAAAACAAAAATAAGTAGCAATAACTTTAAGACGAAGGGAGTACTCTCTTTGGCCAGAAGCCCTCCATAAATTAACTAATTACTTTTCATAACAATATTTACGACATCTTTAAATAAATAAAAATAAAAAAATATTTAAGCCATGAAGATGAAGAACTTTGGCTATTTTTTTTTAACAACTGTAACATATTTTTCATTTTAAGGCAATTGCCATCGTTTACAAATCCCTATGGAATCTATTGCCATCTGAATGATCTGAATGACGGCCTGTAGATGCACAACTAACCCTTATGGGGTTAAGAAACTACGGGCTCTCCACTTTCCCCCCAAAAGGAATCGAACTCAGGACCTCCCTTAAGGGAAGCCCTTTACTCACCTATCCAATACCACTAGACCAGAAAAGCTAAAAAAGGGAAAATAGATGTTTATTTGGAAGGCATTCATATAGTTGCGATTAAAATCAGGCCATTACCTACTTTAACAACAACATCATGTAATTATTGGTTTAATTTTTCAAAGTTCCCTAAGCCTAAATTATTTTCCATATAAATTAAAGATATTTTTAAATAGTTAACATACAACTTTAATACCAAATAAAAATTTCTTATATATCCAATGTGTATTTGAGTTTAGGTTAATTTAAATCTGTAAATTCTTACTGTCGTATGCCAAGGGATATAAAACTTAGGTCTTATACTTCTTGGTATATGATTTTTTTATTTTTTATATAACCTAGATCTTATACCTTTTGAATAAGACCTTTTCTTGTTTGTTTTTTTTGGTAGAAGAGCTGAACTAGTCTTATATATAAGTATAAAATGGTATTGATTAATTTTTTTATTTTTTTTAATAAAGTGTAAATTATTTGCAACCTACCAAGTTAGGGTGTGATTAGGTTTCCAATCATCTTATTGTTACTAATATAGTCAAGTCTACCAAATTGCATGATTCGATGTGGTCTAGACTGTGACATCCCGAAATTAAGCTCGACATTTTGAGACGGAACGAAAAAAAAAATAGAAATAAAAATTAATCAAGAAAGTATGGGGCAGATTTGGTTTAGGATTTTATAAGGGTGTGGCACGTGTACTTTCTGAGGTAAAATGATTTGGGTCTCCAGCTAGTTAATTTGTAGCTTGAGGTGGAAAATGGTTAGGCCTTGCTAAGATGACTCACCTTAGATCAGTTTGCAATATAAACTCAACTTTGTGCCCATGTTTCTTTGTACAAGAATATGAGACAAATGCGAATAAATATGAGAGACTGTCCAGTGTGCTTGGGAGCCGAATAAAATTATGGAAATATTGGAATTTAAGTTCGGTGATTATTGGGTGATCAGTTTTTAGCATTTTTAGGTAAGGGGGACTACGCAGTATTGATTCCGTGTCATTTCTTTTTATACCTGTCTTATCGTAGTACTCCATTTTATTGATACGTAGTTCATTTGATCGGTCCCATTTGATTATTGCTTTGGAATTGAACTTGGTCGGTTAATGTTATGATTATTTGAAAAGCATGATTTATGTGTTATTGTTCTCAAATATGAGATTTGTTAAATGGAACAGTTGCGATGTAGCTAATTATGTAACGGTCGCAGTGGACTCGGTTATTGTGTTTGTGTTGGGTCCGGCTCCGTCGAGGGCGGCCAACAATTCGGTTAATTTGGTTGAGTCACTGGACCCGAATATAATTAGTACATCGGACTGTAAAGTATGATCGATCAGTTGTTTGGTTTATGAAATGGGTCTTATTGGCATGTCCATATTTATAATTTCATGGACATTGTTATTTGGTGTTTGTGTTCCATTGGCTTCTGTGATATTGTGTATCCCCTTTCTTACTGAGCCCCCCAGCTCACCCCCCTCCAGTTTCAGTTTTGCAGTTAAGCGATGATCGGGATGAAAGGATTGGGGCGGAGCAGTTCATAGAGCATTTGGGCTGATTAGTGATATCTTGTATAGTATTTAGTATATTAGAGTTGTAAATTTTGAGATTTTTGATATTTATGGAAATTAGAATTTTTCGGGGTGTTACATAGACTCCTTAGTTCCAAACTAAATCGAATGTAACTAAAGAGTATTAAAATGAACAATGATTTAAGAACGTTTTACCAAACCGCAGCTCGACCTATAGTTTAAACCACAATATAAACTATAAAACTTAACCATAATCTGAATGTTCAATCTCTAAATCGATGTTGGATCACAATTTAAATTGTTAAATTGAACTGTTTTATGAATATAGAACTAAACCGTGATTTAACTAAACTAACTTACTATTATTGTAGTTTGATTAATTAGGTTTCAATTATTTTATGATCACTTTAGTCCGGACCGCTTACTTGTGATTCAACTTGTATATTAGTCAATGACTTCTTTTAAATTTGAAGAAAACTCAACCATTTACACACACACACACACACACACATATATGATTGGTTAATTCTAAATTTACCACCCATCTCTAAGAATAGGAGTGGGAGATTGAATGCTCTCTCCTGAGCGGAGGCATGCAAAGGTTTTCTCGAGCCGGATGGGCCAGAGGCAAACCTACGTTAAGATAAACATAAAAGGTATGAGAGCGGTTGAACAAGTAAGCCCTCAATTCTCCCAAGTGCTTTTCGGGCCGAGCCCGCCCCTATGGAAATCGTTCCACTTGTAGACATACCGAGAGAGGATGAAGAAAACACTCGACCAAGTGATATCATTCGTGGGTGCGGCTAACTCCCCGTTTCTTTTGATTCTGATCCCACTAAAATCCTGCCTATTGACGAGCTAGTTAGAGAGCTCTAGATTGAGGACCTCTTGCTCTAGCCCAACACATAAAGAAAAAAAGAAATAAAAAATGGGATCCTCTGCCCCTATCGTACTCTAGCTTGGTAGTTTTCACCGCCTATCCGGTCTTTAACTTCGAAAGCAAAAGAACAAGACCCATATCTCACAAATTTTGTTTTCTGTTATAACCAAAACAATTGAATATTGAATCAAACCTCTTAGGGGTAGTAGATTATACCTTACTCCCTTCGTTCATAATAAAGCTATGTTTGTTTCGCGTATAAACGACTTTTGTAAAATGAAAATATTTTTCGGAAAATGACAAACATGTATTTTGTTGTTTGGTAAGTCTCAAAAAATGTTTTTCAAAAAATATCTAATATGAGAATAAAAATTGAGCCGGATAGGGGGGGGGGGGGGAGTAGGGGGTAAGGAAGGGGAGGTGGTGTTGTTAAAAATAATTTTAATTTGACAAAAAAAAATATGGGGTGGGGGGGGGGGGGGGGGGAGGGGTAGGGCCGGAAGAAATAGTTGTTAAAAATAATTTTAATTTGAGAAAAAAACTTAGCTAAGGGGTAAAGGGGACGGGGGTTGGGGAGTTGTTAAATAATTATAATTTGAGTAAAAAAAAATTCGAACGAGGGGATGAGGGTGAGGGCGGGTCGGCGATGGTGGTTGAGGGATGTGGGTGGTGGGTGGGTGGGTGGGTGGTTGTGGAGTGGGTAGCGTAAGAGTGTATGTGGATTTGGGTGTGTGAGCGAGGATGTTAACATTTTCTGGAAAATGAAATATAAAGAAAAAATCCGTAAGCCGTTTTACTTAGAAAAGTGAGGAAAACATTGTACGGAAAATATTTTTCCCATTTTCCATTGCTTACCAAACACCAAAAAATAGTTTTTTTTTTTGGGGAAAACATTTTCCTCTAATCAAACGGAGCTTAAGTTTTACTTATTTTCCTTTTAGACGTTCTATACTAAATCTTAATATCAAAATTTACTATAATACATCTTTATTTAATGGACTATTTACATGTTTCTTAATTCTCATCAATTTTGATGAATAATATACCATCCATTCAAAAGTACTATACTTGTTTAAGAGGTTCAAACGTGTTCCAAAATACATACTCCCTCCATAATAAAGTAAATATTTTGTCATTTTAAGCGTCGACTCATTGAAAGTAACACTTTTCTGAAAAGGAAAATATTCATTCTACTTTTTTTCTCCGTCAAACTCACAACAATTATCTGCTTACTACTCCCTCCGTCCCAGCTCACTTGAGACTTTTTGACCAAAACTGGTCAACTTAAGGTCGGTTTGACCAACACTTTATAGAAATATTTATGATCCGAACAAAAATTAAAAAAATATAAAATGACCACCATTAAAAATCCTCTCAATAACAATTTTCAAAAAGTTTTTTGGAACATAAATATTTCTATAAAGTGTTGGTCAAACCGACCTTAAGTTGACCAGTTTTGGTCAAAAAGTCTCAAGTGAGCTGGGACGGAGGGAGTATTCTTTAGTCCAATTTCTCTTTCATCAGTCACGACACCTACTTTTCTAACATCTCATTAATTCCCCTTTTTAAAAGTAAATGTGTAATTTATTATGTTACGAATGGCGTATTGTTTTGTTCTTTACCTAGGTATCTCTATCATTTAATCGTACTCATTCTGTCTCAGTAAGAGTCTTACATTGGTTATGAATGCTGGAGTAAGAAATAAAGTGACTAATATTGCAAGTGGGTTGCTAATATAGTTGTTCAAAACACGTTTCATTATGCAAATGAGAAAAAAATAAATTAAAAGTATTGTTATTTATTTAACTAAACAAATATTATAAGGACAAAGTTGTCTGAAATACTATTCATCAATTACTATTCAGGAAAAAAAAATATTTTACTCGGCAATGTACAAAAAATAGAAGTAAAACTAATACCCTAAAACGAAATATTAAAGAGTAGTTCTTCCTCCGTCTCAGACTAAGTGTCTACATTTCCTTTTCAGTATGTTTCAAAGTAAATGTCTACTTCCTAAAATATCTTTTTTTTTTTTTTACTAATTCTCTCTCTCATTCTATTTCCTACTCACTTTATTACACTAACAACACCAATCAACACTTTCTCTTTCCTACCTTATTTTTAATACTCACAATATATCATTTCCACTATTTCTTAATTTTTATATAAATAAATGAGTGGAAATTTATTCGAAACGGAAAGAGTAATATGTTTGCTTCCTTTTTTAAAAAAAAAAAAAAATTAATATGTTTGCTTTTTAACATTACTTTTTCCTCTTTTCTTTTCACTTTTCCCGTCATAAGCTAATCTTGGGGGAAGAGAGGAAGGGACAGATAGAGAGAAACCGCCCAGTCACCCGCTTATGCTTCCACTTGCATATTGTTTCACATTGCTCCCTACCCCGTCCGCCGTCGACATTATTTTATACTACCTCTGTCACATATCAATGGGTACGGTTAGTCAAACAAAATTGAAATTTGATCAACATTTTATGCTAAATTATTAATCTTCATAAAAAATTAAAAGAAAAGTTAACTAAATTAGTAATAAAAACATTATCAATAACTATTTTTAAATTTATATGGAAACAAATTATTTAGCATATAATGTTATTCAAAGTTCAAGTAAGTTCTTTTAAAAAAAATAAAAAATAAGTAAGTTTGACCAAAAGTGCCCATATATGTTGGACGGAGGGAGTATATATTTACCATGTATAATCCCTTTTTTCCTTCCTTCTAAAGTAAGAGACTCCATCTCGTTCTTGTTCTCTTCTCATCCTCGTTAATAGACGAGGTTGATGAGTTAACGGGGGATGAAAATGTCATGAACGGTATAAACCGACTTATTGCTTAAACCAGGTTGAGCCTATCCCGACTTGATAAAGCCAATGCCCACAATATAAGACATGTGCCAAGCCCATTTACGAAGATTAAGGCCTCGACATCTTCATATGGCCGCAACCAGAAGACGAGGAACAAGCCTAATCACGAACTACTCGGTCTTGTCTAAGCCGAGGGGATTTTATCACCAAGCAACACTCCTCTGTTTGCGTTATGCCGAAGATGAGGAGATGTGTTCCAACCTCAAGTTACGCCCAGTAACTTGGTAAGACGCTCCACAACCATGCAAAGCCCTTATCTAACAAGGATATGCATGCAATCAAAGATCTCTAATTATACTGATTTATCTCTTATTCAGGAGACCTGATCTATTACGGAGATCAAGGAATATCAATCTAATTGTGATTCTACTTCCCTAAATTATACTCCTACACCAAAACGGACTCCAAAACTTCATTACCAAGCGAGGAACTCCGTAACCAACACCTATAAATACATGCAATATCTCACGTGTATTAAGTAACGCATCATTTGACTCTCAACTGTTGTCAATTGATTTCTCACTACAAACCATATTCTCACTCTCACGCCGGAGGGCCTTCGCTAGCAAAGCCCTAGCTTAGTTTACGTTTGTTCAATATATTTTAGGTTATTCAAGAGCTCGATGGGATTATCTGAACCACTGAATTTGGGCTGATACGAACGATTTTGGCATCATCAGTTTGGTTTCATTAACGGGAAGCGTTCCTAAGAGTTTCTGAATCTACCTAACGACTTATTCCAATGACCGGAATTCTTGAAGATGGACGCACTGCAAGCCTTTGTCAGACTCACAATCAAGAGAACCAACCGGAACAGCCTCCTCCGGTCGTACAGGTTGCCCAGAATGCGGCCGCCGCCGGTAAAAACCCTGCTGGAGGGTTACCCCCTCAACCACCACAACATTCAGGGCATGAATTTGCGGTCATGTGGGATTCCCCCTCATTTATGATAGATAGTTGTCACTGTAAAATCATTTAATTGTCTAAGTAGTTAAACTATTTAAAGTGCTAGAATTACAAATATATTGAGACGGAGGGAATAAATCTTATTTATATGTATTAGTTATACTCCCTCCGTCCTAGAGTATATGTCCACCCTCATCTTATTTGCACGGAGATTAAGAAGTGGTGGAAGTGATGTATGTGTTGTGTGTATGAAAAGTAAAGTAGGAGAGAGATTGAGTGAGAGGAATATTAAGTTGGTTGGTATTGTGAGTATAAAAGTAAAGTAAGAGAGATAATGAGTGGGAGGAATAGTAAAGATTATTTCTCATTTTGAGAAGTATACATATACTCTGGGTTAGATTAGAAAGGAAAGTGGATATATACTAGGGGTGGAAATGGTTCGGCTCAAACCGCAGTTTGGAACAGAACCGAACCAATCCGAGCGGTTTAGCTCGGTTTTTAAACATATGTGGTTCAGCTCGGTTTAGAAAAGTGATAAACAATACGGTTCGGCTTACGGTTTGGCCCTTCCAATCCGAACCAAACCGAACCATATCAAGCTGAACCACGAGCCGAACCGCGAAACCGAACCGTGGAGCCGAACCGTTTAACCAAGCCAGCTGAACCGTGTTTACATATAAGGATTATTAACCTGCATCTTATTTTTCTTAAGAAAATGTACAAATTCAGTTTCAACATGTTCAAGCTTATGTTAGTAAATACTGTGGCCTTTTCTAAGGCATATTTATGTTCTCCCTCCGTCCTAAAATGATCTTTATACTTTTTTCTCTATTATTACCAAGGAAAAAGGTATTAATTTCATTTTGGGACGGAGGGAGCAAATGACTTTGGCCTTTTCTAAGGCATATTCATGTATTCCCTCCATCCCAAAATGATCTTCATGCATTTTTCTCTATTATTGTGAACGACAAAAGTATGAATATCATTTTGGGACGGAGGGAGTAAATGACTGTGGCCTTTTCTAAGGCATATTCATGTATTCACTCCGTCTCAAAATGATCTTCATGCATTTTTCTCTATTATTGCGAAGGAAAAAAGTATAATATAATTTTGGGACGGAGGGAGTAAATGACTGGCCTTTTCTAAGGCATAAAAAAGTATGGTATGTAGAACGTGTTGTGGTTCAAACCGCGGTTCAAGCCACAGTTTGAACCGCGAAATCAGACCGCGGTTCAAACTGAGTCGAACCAGACCATTATGGTTTAGCTCAGCTCGGTTTAGACTTTTTTGTGTTTCGGCTCGGTTTGGGATTTCTCTATACGATATGTAGCGGTTTGACCTCTAAATTACCCCAAACCGAGTTAAACCGAACCATTTCCACCCCTAATATATACTTTGGGACAGAGGGAGTATTTCTCATCCGAATTAAGATTTTTAGTTTTGGCACGGGAGTAGGTGTTGTGAAATGAAAAGTGAAATAGGAGAGAGAAAATGGCGTATAGAATAATAAGTGAAAAGTTGTTGTGAATGTGAGTCCTATTATAACCCTTCCATTTATGGGTTATCCTAATTCAAATGAAAACCTAAAATGAATATTTGTCTTTATTCAAGTGGGAGGAGAGAGCATGTACTCCCTCCGTCTTATTTTAAGAGTAAAAAATTGAGTGAGTTACAAATTAAGGAAAATGTGATTTATTGTGAGTGTTGATAGTTGGGTAGGAGAGAAAAAGTGGGGGTAGAGAAGTGTTAGTGGATAATTGTTGTGAGTATGACATATAGAACACACTTTCTATTTTAAGATTTTGATTCTTAAAATGAGACGTCATATTAAGAATTTTTTTATTCTTAAAATGGGACAGAGGAGTATTTTGAAACGGAAAGGAGTACAAACAAGGAGTAATATGGTATGGGAAATAATAAAGTTACAAAAAATGGTTACACAATGTGATTAACAAAATGAGGTATCATAATTGTATTGGTGTTTTTAGTTAGAGTGTGCCGGGTTCACTATCGATGTAGCCAATAAAATATCGCCACCACATCTTTTATCCTTTACTCCCTCCGGTCCAAAATAACTGTCACTTTTAGACCAAAATTTTGGTCCAAAATAATTGTCACGTTTGAGCAAAATATCACTCTTATCCTTGCATTGAAACTTGTTCTCTTTTATTAATTATCTTAGTGTGGGACATTAATGTAAAAAAGTTGCACTTTTAATAAGGGTAAAGTTGAAGCTTTTGTCACTAAGTCATGGTAATAATTGCATTTCTTAAGAGTTATGTAAATACCAAAAAAGACAATTATTTTAAACCGAAGAGAGTATTTTATAACTTTTTTTTTTTTTTTTTTAAGCCTAGCATTGCCCTGGTAATTTGGGTAACTCACAAATGGAATCGTTCACCACCTCGATCCTCGTGTTTCTCTCTTTGCTTGCCCACCTCTATATCTGTGTCCATCCTTACCCTTGTTTACCAGTACTACATTTCACTTCATTTTCTCTCTCTCTCTCTCTCTCTTAACAAACACAAACAAACACTAAAAACTATCTTGCGCTGTTTCCCAAAGAATTCACGAACTCATTCACAAACTCTAAGAAAAAAAAAACTAAATAAAAATAGTACTCCACTCAGTTCCCGATCATCGTCGACGACGACATGGATTCATCATCTAATAACAACTGGCTTTCTTTCTCTCTTTCCAACACAAACTCCCACTTGCCGCCTTTTTCCAACTCCAACCTCTCCCTCTTTCATCCTTTCAACTCTACCAATATCGCCGGTACACTCTCTCATCTTCTTATTTACCTCTCTCTAATTTTCAATTTTTTTTTTTGCTTAATTTTGCTGTAAATTTGATCAGATGGTGGAGCTAATGGAGCAGCTGCTGATCTGTCCATTCTCAACGGCGATAGTCCCAAGCTCGAGGACTTCCTTGGCGGTTGTGGAACCACCGGAGCTGCAACTTGTCAGTTTACAGGCGAATCTCCGGCTAGTATGTCAGATCATCCCGTCATTTATGACTCAGAGCTGAAGAATATCGCCGCCACCTTCCTCCGTGGTTTCGGAGCTGCACAAGCTGAAGCGCACCAGCAGTTGGCGGTTGTTACGGTGCCGGAGACGCCGACTAAGAAGGCCGTTGATACGTTCGGCCAACGGACTTCCATCTATCGAGGTGTAACAAGGTAAATAAAGGATAATATAATAAAAAATGTTTTGAAAAAAAATTAAAATATATTCCTAATTAAGCGAAAGTACGATATTGTCCTTTGTAGACATAGATGGACGGGGAGATATGAAGCTCATCTATGGGATAATAGCTGCCGGCGAGAAGGGCAAAGTCGGAAGGGAAGGCAAGGTATGAAAAAAACATTTCAGTTCGGGTTTCGTTAACGTGCGCCGGTGAGGTGCACTGGTTAAATCGTGCCGGGAGATCTGAGTCGTAGAGTTTTTCAGTTACTACTAACAAATTAAACGTGATTGTGTCTGGTCAATTTAAATGGCACACATCCCAATACAAAAGTCTAGGGCTCAGATCTCCTGGTTTTGGAAAACCACAGGCGCGCAATAGATTTTGTGTCAGCTGTTTATGCTATAATGCGCATTTATGATGGAGAGAGAGAAAGTAGAGAGATTCTGATGTTTGAATGCTTGATGTTTTGCATTGCATGTACTGATGAATGATTACTATCCGTGGATTGAACAAAATGGACATGATTATTCAATTCCTGCAGTTTATTTAGGTGAGTACAATTTAGATCCTGTTTACTGTTTACTCCCTCCGTCCCAGCTCACTTGAGACTTTTTAACCAAAACTGGTCAACTTAAGGTCGGTTTGACCAACACTTTATAGAAATATTTATGTTCCAAAAAACTTTTTAAAAATTGTTATTGAGAGGATTTTTAATGGTGGTTATTTTACATTTTTTTATTTTTTTTCGGATCATAAATATTTCTTTAAAGTGTTGGTCAAACCGACCTTAAGTTGACCAGTTTTGGTCAAAAAGTCTCAAGTGAGCTGGGACGGAGGGAGTATATGCTTATGATTATAACTCATCCCTCCGTCTCGGAAAATTAGTTTTACTTTTTTCTTCCTTAAGATACATGAGTCAGTTTTGAGAAATTATATTGGTTAGTTAACTATCTTAATGAAAATTTAAAACATATTAATAATAGTATTTACTACGCTGTATCTTTAACAAGTTTTAAATTTTTCATTAGGATATTTAAAACTAACCTAAATTATTGCTCAAATTCGATTAAAATTAACAAAAAGGGAGGGAAGTGACTTTATAGAGAATAAAAATAATCTTTCATTTTCAGAGGGATTGGATATTTATTTTGTTAACATTTTTGTTGCACATTCTCATGCCGTTGATAGCTTAATGTTTTTTTTTTTAATCACTTTTCTAATTTTTTTCAGGCGGATATGATAAAGAAGATAAGGCTGCTCGGGCTTATGATCTTGCAGCTCTTAAGTACTGGGGTCGGACCACCACTACAAACTTTCCGGTATGATCGGTCATTATCTCATGATTTTTCTTCGTGGATGTTTATGTTATATGTAAATGGAATATTAATGAGTTACTTTTAAGTATATTCGCTGCGGCTTCATTAATTTGGTAATTTGGTTTAATTATAGGTGTGTAACTATGAAAAGGAGCTGGAGGAGATGAAGAACATGACTAGGCAAGAGTTTGTAGCTTCGCTTAGGAGGTATTTAAGCTTGTTGATCGATGTTATGCTAATGCAATTTTTTTTAATCAGTTTATATAATTATATGTTGATCAGGCAGATATAATTAATACTCTCTTCCTATTTTGTGGATATTGTAGGAAGAGTAGCGGGTTTTCAAGAGGTGCCTCCATATATAGAGGAGTTACTAGGTCCGTCCCATTTATGTTCTCCATCTTTATGCTTTAAGGTTTTATATTCTATATTTATATTAAGCTAATGTTATGTTTGTACTCCTTTTTGTTTATTTTCAGGCACCACCAACATGGACGTTGGCAAGCAAGAATAGGGCGGGTTGCTGGCAACAAGGATCTCTACCTTGGAACTTTCAGTAAGTTCCTTCATATTCTTACACATGTTATGTTCAATCTTGTTTAGTAGCTTATCTCTCTCAAAAAAAAATGATAATCAATCGTGAGCAGTGACGGTCCATGATATAATCCAAATGGGAGCACAAATTAATACGATCGACTTTAATTAAGGAGAAAAAAGCACTAGTGAGAATCGAATCAGTGCCACTTGCAACATACAACTCCACCACAGCAACTTTAAGTAAATGGGTGCACCGGCACCCAGTTTATGTACTTTCGGCAGTGAAATATAGGTTGTGGAATAACATTATTCCAGTTCGTAGTCCTAGTAATATACTCCCTCTGTCCCAAAGTCAAAATTTCCCCATCATTTTCATTTTCGCAAAAAAGTTCTTCCCATGTTTACAATTTAGGTTTAAAACGGCATAAACAACACATTGACAAGTCAAAAAAACATGACAAGTGAAATAAGTGCTCGTATTCTTAATAAAATTTGAATAGTTATAAAGTTTGAATAGTTAAATATGAAGATCATGTTGGGACGGAGGGAGTAGAGTTTCAGAAAGCAAACTTTTATCTTATGCAAGTAATTTTTTGCTCTTATGCATAGCTCGAGTTTAAGATGATCAAATGGTTGTTGAACAGGTACCCAAGAAGAAGCAGCGGAGGCATACGACATTGCCGCCATAAAGTTCAGAGGCCTAAACGCGGTGACCAACTTCGACATGAGTCGTTACGACGTTAACAGCATCGCCAATAGCAACCTCCCGATCGGAGGCATGGCCCACAAATCCAAATCATCCTCAGACAACTCCGACAACAAATCGGACGACCGAAATCTCTCCTCAACCTCCTTAGTCACCTTCACCTCCCAACCCCAACCAACATCTTCACTCACCTTTGCTTTACCCATAAAGCAAGACCCATCAGATAATTACTGGTCTACTATCCTAGGGTACAACAACCAAAACCATGGTACAACTACAACCTTCCAAGGTACAACACAGTACAGCATGGGATACCCTACATCAGTCAATGAGAACAGTAATGGCTACTTGAGTTCTAATGCTACTTTCCTGCAGCAAGGTACAAGTTCAAGCTTATTACCCATGGGTACACCAGTTACTATAAATGGTAATAACAGTACTAGTTTTGGTAACTGGATTGAAGCACCATCTTCTACTGTTCATCATTCATATCAGCCTAGTAAGTCGAATCTATCAGTTTTCCAAACACCCATTTATGGAATGGAATGATATGAAAGAGAATAAATGGAGTTTTTTTAAGTTTGACCAAAACTTTTAGTTAATTAGGTGGTGGGGAGAAATTGAAAATTGAGAAGAGTGTTGCATGCAGAGTTGACAGTGCTAACTCTAGTTGTTGTTTTTATCAAAGTTTTGGGTTGCTTTTTCTTTTTTACTGACACCATTGACTGGGCCTGGGGGTGTATAATGGAATTTTGTAATACTACTAGTATTTCATGTTCTTAGCTTCTCAGCACTATCAATGTAAAATGGGCAGTTTTTTTCCCACTCTCTTTCACACACACACACAGTTAATCTCAAATAGTGCCGTTAAAAGGTTTGCAAGAGACTCTCATCAGTGTTACTCCTAAGAGATCTTAGAGTATACTCGATCCCTCCGTCTCACCTCACTTAACACACACAAGAGGTGAACATAATAACGAAGAAAAAGAATAATTTAAGGAAAATGTGTGGTAGAAAATGACGAGAGAGAATGAGTGGGGTAAATAGTAGTATTGGTTGAATAATTTGAGTGGTGGAAAAATAGTTGTAATTTTAAAACTGGTCTGATAATAAGATGATTGAACTTTTAAAATTGACTTTATGATAAATTAATGCGTGGTTGTTGTAAGAGATGGACTTATTAGAAGTAATTAGAAGTAATATTTGGACTTATGTAAGGTTTTAAGAACCCTTGAATCTAGTGCTACTTGGTAGTAAAGGTAGAAGATAGGGATGGCCAAAACCGGTTCCGGGCCCGGTTCCGGTTCGGCAAAAGGGTGACCCTGAATCGGCCCGCGCTTACCCCGGTTCCGGTTCCGGTTTGGCACAATCCGGTTCCGGTCCCCCCTTTAAAATTATTGAAAAACAAGGGATTTTCGGTACGGTTCCGGTCCGGTTCGGCATATATGTGACCCTGAACCGGCCCGGATGCCTTGCGGTTCCGGTTCGTCCGGTTCCGGTTTCCTCCCCGGTTTGCTCCGGTTCCGGGCTTTTCCGGTTCCGGTCCGGATTGGCCATCCCTAGTAGAAGATGATAATATGTTTGAATAGTTAAATGAGATTATCAAGACGGACGGAAAGGGTATTTAATTATGAAGGTGTGTGAGCATATTGATGATTTATATTTGTTGTTCTAATTTGAATCTCAAAATTCAGCTGCAAACATAATATGCAAAATTTATCTTAATCTCAAGGGTGGGTACTTTGTCCATGCCCACTGGTTTTATGAATAACCAAGATCAATTTGACCATAGGATGCAAAATTTATCTTAATCTTAGATAAATAAAAGTAAAATAGAAAAATGCGGCAAAATAACCAAAAGTAGACAACAAACTGAAAAAGAAATGTAGCTAACTCTACGAAAAATATGTCTGATACTTAGGCCATGTCCAATAAGGGGTTGAGAGGGTGGTTGAGTGGGGGTTCAACTAGTTGAGTGTGTGCAATAAGGGGTTGAGAGGGGGGTGGTTGAAGGAAGGGTTGAACAACTTCAACCTGGTTGAGTGAAAATTTTGGGGGCCCGCCTTGGACACGCGGCCGCCTCTCATTGGGTCGAAGCCAGCGCGTGTAACTCACGCCCAAAATGGTACGTGAGTCGGTGATTTTTTTTTTGTTTTTCCATAAGCTTCCACGTGGACGATTTTCATTGGTCCGCCGAATTTAATTTTCCACCCAAATTTTTAAACTCAATTATTTTACAGCAAATTATTTTTATTTTTTTTTATTTTTTCGCCAAAATTCATCATTTTTTTTCCTCTATAATTTGATATAAGTTTCATTTGATTTGGACACCGAAAAAAAAACCCTCTTTTCTCTTTAAAAATTCCTTAATTATCCTTTTTTATTAAGTGTTAATTAAAAAAAAATAAAACGATCTCGAATTTATAATAATAATAATAATTATTTATTTTTTAATTTAAAAATTATTATTATTATTATTATTATAAAGATTATAAATAAAATAAAGATTATAAATAAATAAAAGTGGTGGGCTATAGAATGATGAGTTGGGAGGAGTTGAATTTTAAACTAAACTAGCTTATTGTGGGGGGTAGTTGAGAAAGTAGTTGAATGATTAAGTGGATGAATAAAGAAGATGATGTGTAGTAATATTAGGGTAGTTGAATCTTTTTTGATGGTTGAGTTATTGGACATGGTCTTAGATCTGTAATGGTGTCAAATACTCGTGTCCAAATAACATAGGTGATAGGAAAAAAATGATGTACGTTTAATACATATGTGGTGTGGTATAGTAAGATGAGGAACTGCGAAAAGCTAGTGTACGAAATGAGTTGTTGTTTAAGAGGCATCAAAAGATTAATGATTTATGGGGCATGACCTTTGACCAGAAAGTTTGAGATTATAAACTTTACTCCCTTTCGTTCAGAAGACTAAGGTTTTTAGTTTGACTTTATACGGATATTAAGAAAAAGTAAATGTTATGAGTATGAAAAAGTAAGCAAGAGAAATTAGGAGTGATAAAGTGGGTATGAAGTTTTTGTTGTGAAAATGATAAGTGGATCCACTTTAAGTAATAAAGCAACAAAAAATCTTAGTTTGGAACAAACTAAAAAGAAAAGTAAAAACCTTGGTCTGGGACAGAAGGGAGTATTATTATGGTAGTGAAATAAGGACATTAGTTAAAGAAAGTTTAAGTTGTGTGCGTCGCTTTCTAAGATTCAATTACAAATCCCTGTCTCTTCTTGTCTCTATTTGATGCTTCCATCATTCATGCCTGTCCTTTGTACCTTTCGGCGCATATTAGAATCCAGATCCTCTCTTCATCTACTATAGCCTAGTCTTTGACCACAACCTTGGACTACAATGGATGGAGTATAATACTCTCTCCGTCTCATTTTAAGAGTAAAAAAATAGGTGAGTTTAAGTATTAAGAAAAAGGTGATGCGTTGCAAGGGTTGATAGATAGGTAGGAGAGAGAAAAATGGGGTAGGGAAGAGTTAGTGGATAATTTTTGTGACTTGTGAGTGACATGTAGGTCTCACTTTTCATTTTAGGATTTTGACTATTAAAATGGGAGGCCCTTTTAAGATATTTTTGACTCTTAAAATGAGACAGAGAGAGTACTCCGTATGTCTCAGACTAATGTTCTTACTTTTCTTTTTTGTTTGTCTCACATTAATATTTTTAGTTGTTTTATTATTTAAAATGGACAATGAGACCCACTTGTTATTTCCCAAGAAAAATTTCCTACCCACTTTCTCTCCCCTACATTCTCATACTTACAATTAACATTTACTTTTTATTAATATCCGTATAAAGTCAAACTAAGAACCTTAGTTCGGGGCGGAGGGAGCATTTAAATTTTTTTTTTGGCTATCAATTATTACTCTTTTTCTCACATAAAATTTACATCATCTTTCTTCGACATAAAAATTAAAAAGAATAAATTAGAAATTATTGTGAATGAGAATGGGTTGTGAAAATACATATTTTTCTTTCCAAAATGAATTAATTCTTTAAATTTAATATTTTTAGATATTGTGCCCATGAATTAGTAGAGTACTGAGTAAACACCGTGTCCCATAACAAAATACTACAGTTTGCTTTTAAGAATAAAATCAATAACAGTTTTCAAATTTTCTTTGTGATTATTAGATTGACACCAAATACTAGTCAAAGTTCATTTATTTTCACCATAAAAATTCAAAATGAGACAAATACTCTCTGTCCCACCCAGAAAGATAGTCTTATTTAAACTTTTTATGGTCAACAAAAATGAACTTTTAACCAACAATCTTTGGCACTAATTATTGCATCTTCTTATAATGAGTTATTACATTAGTTAAGTTAAATTTCAATTAAATTAAGCAAATCTTTACCTATAATAATATTCTTGAGAAAAAAAGTAAGATATCCCTTCTCCATTGATCATCGTCTTCCTTGTAGCAGCACATGCAAACGCCTGAAAAGTCTGGATTTTTTTAATAACTTAGTATTATTATTAGTCAAATGTAAGGCTTCTGCTTTAAGTTGATTACATCCTCACCTTTCCCTTTTTTTTTTTCTAATCACTTCCTTATCTTACCATTAATACAACCTACCTTATCTGAGTGACTAAGCTTGTCTTTATCCCTAACGAACCGAGAACTGCTACAGTCGCAAAAATCATTGCGACTGTGGCAGTCTACTCGTAGTTAGATAGAGGCACATGTTTTCTTTTCTGAATGAATTACTTAAGATTTATTTGATCCATATTGAATCCACCTCAAAAATAATTAATATCTTCCTTTGATTTACAAGTGGTTATGTATAATTCTCTTAAAGGATTGCACATATTATTAAGTTATTGTGATTATAAATTAGGACAACATAATTTGCATAATGAATATAATAACCTCACAAAAAAAGTTATTCCCTAAATTATGTATTGGATGACTCATCACTTTCAGAAATTCAAATCCCAAATGTAGTTAAATTCCTTTTATTATACTCCCTCCGTCCCACTCGAATTAAGATTTTTTGTTAATCTAATTATAATTTAAAGAAAAATAGTAATGCTAATAAAATTTTAAAAATTGTTATTGTATCACGGTTACTAATAAATTCAATTAGTATTTTTGAATTTTTATTAAAATAATTTTTTTTTTTCAAATTATTAGTTAAAATATAATTAGATTGATAAAAATCTTAATTCTTAATTCGAACGGGACGGAGGGAGTAATTAAAATATGAACCTGATGTCGGCCACATGCAGTAAATATAGCACTAGAGCTTTAAGTATTGAGTTGGTTTGACTGATGACTTTGATAGTCCCATCAGTTTAGGCACATTAATATTAATCATGAATTAATAGTGTTTTTTTATTAAATAAAATTAATCATGAATTGATGGTTTTTACTGTTTAAGTTTTTTTTTTTTTAATAAAGTGGGTTTAGTAGTAAATAATTAGAGTATTTAAGTACTCCCTCCGTCATAAAATGATCTTCGCGTTTGACTATTCAAACTTTTTAAAGATATGAACACTTGCTTCACTACCCATGCTTTGTTTAAGCCTAAAATATAGAAATGTGATTTTTTTTTTTTTTGACAATGAGAAATGGCAAATGAGAAGATCATTTGGGGACGGAGGGAGTACGTAATTTAATTAGGGATTATGTCGACTAAGATATGAACATGAGTACGTGAATAATGGTACTAAACAATCATAACTTAAACTCATTTTTGTCTCCTACTTTTTTACTTTTTGGAATAAACAATCATCATATGGCAATTAGAGCGCACGTGCTTGTTGACTATCTAAGGGCGAAGCGTGCGGTTCAAATGTAGCAAATATTTCCCACTTTAAAATCCCATTTTATTTAAAAGGAGAATGTAGTGTCGGGCAAATAGCACATTAGTGCCCCAAAGTTTTGCATGAGTTGCAATTTAGGTCCTAATGTTCCAATTTTGGCAATTTGGTGCCTAATGTTCACCTTTTGTGGCGAAATAGGTCTTTTTTGGATGGTCATGGATGGAAGCTAACGAAATTAACGAAAAATTTAACGAGTTTCTTTAAAAATTGCATTTCTTACCCAGAAAGGCAAGTTGGCGTTTTGGGAGTAAGAGAAAGCATGAGAGAAGAAGAGATGTGAAGGTGGCCGGTGGATGGGGTGTGTGTGTGGGGGTGGGGTGGGGGAAGGAGACGAAGAAGGTAGAAGTTTAGGTTTGATTTTTTATTTTCCTTTTTCAAGCAAATTTAGGTTAAAAGAAGTTTATTAAGACTATTATCTATGGACTAATATCTAAATTTAGCACTTTATTTTTTTTTCTAACATAATTTTAGCCCTTTACTTAAAGAATTAGAATTATAAATGACTTTAGTGTAAGGTATTTTTAACAAAATGGGGTTAACATAAATAACTATTGAACTTTATGGGTAAGAAATGCAAGTTTCAAATAAGCTCGTTAGATTTTTCGTTAATTAAGTTAGCTTCCATCCATTATCATCCAAAAAGGACTCATTTCGCCACAAAATATGAACATTATGCACCAAATTGCTAAAATTGGAATATTTGGACCTAAATTGCAACTCATATGAAACTTTGGGGCACTAATGTGCTACTTGCCCATGTAGTGTCACACCGATTGTTTATTTTATTTTTTCATTAATTGTTTTTTACTACTCCCTCTGTCTTTAAATGAGTGTCTACATTTCATTTTAAGGGATACTGAAAATCTCAACTTTTTGAACAATTTGGTAACAACGGTTCATATATAATCTTGTAATCTCCTTTCCAAACCTTTAGTTTTGCACGTATAAAGAAACCGGTGAAATTTTTTTCGAAAAAAAATGTTTAGGGAGAAAGTTATGTTAAAAAAAGACACTCATTTAGGGACAAAAATTTCTTGAAAATAGACACTCATTTAGGGACAGAGGGAGTAATAAAAGTTAGTAGTTAGACGGTGGATAAAATATATTGTTACATAAATAAGATGACAAAAGTAATAATGAATACAATTACACGGGAAATAATAGTTACGTTTAGAGTGCAGGGAGAATTTGTGCAATCAAATGATTAAAGATTACAAATATCAATTATGTGCACGAGCACTGGAGCAGGATAGAATGCACTTTATTTAATTGAGAGAAACAAATGAGTAACTGAACTATTGAGCAACTCCACGCATTAGAGAGTACTTATACTACGCACATTAAGAGAATATTAAGTCGTATTGAGTTGATATTAAGTCGTATTCAGACCTCATGTTGTGAGCAAGATCTTGTGATTTTATTTTGTGCTCCTAGCATTGCTTTATATAACTTTGTCATTTGACCGTAAAAAGACAAAACATTTTCAAAATGTCAACTCAATATGAAAATTGAACATTTATTTTAAGGGCGAATTACATTTTAGGCCCAAAGTTTGGGGGGTGTTCCTATGATGGGCTCTAAAGTATCTCCGTTAGCATTTTGGGCCCCAAAGTTGTCATTTTTTGTCGAGTTAAGGTTTTTAACCAATATTGTTACAAAAAATCGTTAAATAGGCACTTGAATTCATCAAAAGTAATATTTATTCATAGTTTTTTTTTTTTAAATTTGAGCAAAAAAATATTTTAATATTTAAGGCCATTAAATTTTCTTTATATAAATATTATTATTTTTAAAAAGGTTAATTATTTGAAAAATAATTTTTAATATTTAAGCCTATTAAATTTAAAAATGTGCAGAAAACCTCCTATAAGTTAAATCAATTTCAAACTATCCTCCGTTAGGTGGCATGTGCGTGGCACGTGCCTATTTAACTGATTTTTGTAACAAATTTGGTTAAAAACCCTAACTCGACAAAAAATGACAACTTTGAGGCCCAAAATGCTAACGGATATACTTTAGAGCCCATCATAGGAACACCCCCAAACTTTGGGGCCTAAAATGTAATTCGCCCTTATTTTAATGAGGGTGTATTTACTTTTAGTACAGATTCGTTGACGAGGCCCTAAAACATGCGTGGCGGGCCGTGAAATCTTATGGGCTGGCCCATTTATTAGGTTTATATTGGGGCATTTCAGCTGTTATCCCTAATGACCAAAGCCCAAAGATATTGGGGCATTTTCATGCACTATCTTTGATGTGCAAACGTTTTGGACAGGGTCCTTTCATGGAGATGAACTTTCACAAACATTATTTTTAGTCTAATTTAAAAAAAAAAAAAAATATTATTGATGATTTTTTAATGAATTGTCAATCACAATTTTTTGAATTTTAGTATGATGATTGAATTGACATTAATACTCCCTCCGTCCCTATTTACCTTACAAAAATTGCCATTTTGGGTGTCCCTATTTACATTACAAAATCCCAAAAAGGAAACTTTTAAACATTTTTTAAATAGTGGGACCCACTTGTCATACTCACAACAACTATCCACTTACTTTTCTCTACCCACTTTCTCTCTCCCACTCAACTATCTACACTCACAACACATCAACTTTACAATCATTTTCTTAATTTTTGTGCAAAGCCTCATTTTTGTAAGGTAAATAGGGACGGAGGGAGTATTTATTTTGTCAAAATTCTCTTACATCGATCAGAAAAAGGCAACAACGAGATTATTTTTGCAAGACGGAGCTTAGTATTATTACTCTCTCCGTCCCGGAACAAAAGTAGGAATTTTTTTCCCTTTTAGGCCGTCTCAGAGCAATTGAGACTACCAAAATAGAAATATTTTAATATATTTGTATTCAACCAACCCCCACCATTTAACTCCACTCATTCTTTCTCTTTATTTTTCATCACTCATTTTATTCAATCAACACTACTATTTACCCCCACTCATTCTTTCTTTTCATTTTCTACCACACACTCACTACTTTCTTTTAATTATTCTGCCCACTCTTTTAGTCTTACTTGTATTGGGACGGAGTCAGTATTTTTATTTGTTTGGTGATCTACCAATTTTTAGAAGTGACTCTTCCAAATGTTGATGAATCCTTGAAATGGACTTAATTGGCCGCCTGGTTTATGTACAATGCATAGGTTTGGTTGTCACTTGTCAAGCTGAAGAATAAAAATTGGGAAGTGACAGAAATGTCAGAGTCTGGAGTTGAAAATGACTGGTAAAATATAATAATAAATAAAAAAAAAAAAAAAAAAATCAAAAGAATGAGTCCATACATGCATGGGTTAGGCACAGACCATTGAAAATTAAATTGAACTATTGTTGGATTTGAAGGTACCCTTATCTTCTTCTTCATGGAGATGTGATAAATTGAACCCAACAATTTTTTTTATTTTATTTTTGATCAGGAATTAGACCCGTTTTTTTTGTTTTTTTTTTTTTTTCCAGCACTTTTACTTATTCAAAGTCACCTTTCTCTAACATAAATATATGAAAATTCAGCTCGTTTGTTTTTTTCAATCATAGAGATCTGAATATGACTTAATTATGTTCAGATGTAAAAATGAGTCTTATTTGCTATTGCATTGATTGTTTTTCATGTATATCTCTTCCTTGACTTGAAGTCTTAAACTCGTAATTTTTCTAACAAAAACACTAAATCGACAATGATCGCGTCATCTCTCTAGTCTATTTAATGAGGATGACGTGTGACAACAGCGACTTTCCTTGATATAAATATAACATGTTAAAATACAAACTATTAGAAAATGTTATCTCAAAATAGAGACCATTAGAAAAATGTTGTCTCAAAACAAAGACCATTAAAAAAATCCGTCTCAAAAGTGTTTAAACAAAAACTATTACAAATTATTTTCTCAAATAAAAAGTCTCTAAAAAGTATTTTTAAATAGTGTGTGAAATGTGTAATCCATCATTATCAAGGTCTATACTTTCATTGAACTTATCTCTTCTCTCAAGTGGGTTTCAAAACAAGCTCATCTTTCTTCTTCTCTTTTAATTAGTTAAGCAACAACACAGTTTTATGTAATTTCAATCACTGATATTACAAATTATTGTGTTGTTCTTTTCAATTTCATTTAGTTTGTAATTTATATTTCTGTTTTTTGATATTTTGTTGTTATAATAAGTTTCTCCTCTTTGTTGGGAGCCGTTGTTTTTTTCCCACTGTTGGGAGACGTCGCTTTATCCTTGATGTTTGGAGCTTATGTTTATTTGTGTGTTTGTTGTTTTCTTCATTTTAAATAGGCAAACGATGAATCTCGCATTATCTCACAACAAAGAGGTTATCATTGTTCTTACTGCACAAGGATGCTATATGGATTTTGAGATGTTTGATGAACGTGGACGGGTCAACCCGGATTCTCTAGTATGTCAAGTGTTCAAAAGCAAAATATTATTCGATGAGAGATTTTTTTAAATATCAGATGGAGGCATTTTCTAAGTTTTACTTGGATTAGAACTCGAACGTTTCAAAATTTCGATTAAAAATGTCATTGTTGTAGTTCAAAAGATGAAGCATCTACTTAGATTCTTAGATTCGGGATAAGCCTTAAATTTTTGTAGAATGTCATTTTTTTTATTGTGAAAGAATTTGATCTGTCTTATGATAAAAAAAAATGTGTGAAATGTAAAGGGATCAATGGGCAATGCTAGGGGCACAAAAGGAGTTTAGAAAATCATGGATACAAAGTGAGGTGACGATATTTTATTGGTTGTATCGATTGTGGACCCGACACACTTTAATTAAAATCACTAACAAATTTTTGACACATCATTTTGTAAACCACATTTTGTGACACTTTTTTGTGATTTTATATTTACCCATGGTTAAAAGGTGGAGTAAGGATATGATGATTATCAATTAAAAAAAGACTTCAAAAGGAACAACAAATGATAGGGGTTAGGGCAACAAGCATGACCAATGAAAGAACGCATAATTCACAGAAGGGTAAATATAAAGTTACAAAAAAGTGATATAAAATTTGGTGTACAAAATGATGTGTCAAGATTTTATTGGTGTTTTTTAATTAGAGTGTGCCGGGTCCACTATCGATGTAGCCAATAAAATATCACTACCTCATTTTGTATCCATCATTTTGTGAACTTCTTTTTATACCCCTAGCATTAACCTTCACAAAATAATGTACTGGTATTGGCATGGCATGGCACGGGTGGCGCCATTAGAGGAGGACTGCTGTGCGACGGCGCCAGCCAGCCTTTTCAATTTTTTTTTAATTTTTTTTTATTTTTTTTTTTCATTTTTTTCCCTTCTATTTTTTGTTTGCCAGCAAAAGTAACACTTTTTATGAGGAATGTAACACTTTTTTCTCATATGTAACACTTTTTTTAAAAAAAAAAAAAAAACTATTTATATTATTTTGCGAAATTGATGTTACATCTTACAATAAAGTGTTACTTTTTTAAGACCAAACTGTTACTTTCTTCATAAGAAAGTGTTACATTTTCTAATCACAAGTATTATTTGCGAAACTACTGTTACATCTTACAATAAAAAGTGTTACTTTTTTAAAACCAAACTGTTACTTTCTTCATAAGAAAGTGTTACATTTTAATATGACGAGCAGCTCACTTGTTTTGTATGTTAAAAAATATTTTTAAAAAAAAACCATATCATGACCTATGTAGTTTTATTCGTCTCGTCGAGACGAACACAACGGTATTTTTTTTAAAAAAAAATCAACTTCAAAATCTCAAGATATAGCATTTTAAAATTATTGGAGTTTTTTTTTTTGTTTTTTTTTTTAACACACATGGATTTTGGGAAGGGGGGCGGGCGGCAGCCGTCTCACGGCGTGAGACGGTCGCATATAAGTTTTGTTCGCGCCATTATTACTCATCTTACCCTACCACCATAAACCTTTCCATAAAAACACCATTTATTTATTTTAAAATGGAAAGGTCATCACCATTCCTACCTACTTTTCTTCAGTGAATACTCTCAATGAAAAAAATCTTTATCGAAATATATTCCTTCCAAATTAATGTTCTTTTTATTTAAAATAGATATTTATTTTAAAATAAAATTAATACGGAATAATATTTATTGGTAAAATTCAGTGGCGGCATCATCCTAGAATGGGGTATCGGTGGTCATCCGACTCATTTGATTTTGGAGTTATGTTATCCCTTTTAATTTTAAAATAATAACATTTTTATCTTGAAATTATCAAGTTTTGCAATTTGAACTCATTTAAAGAAAAACTAACACAACATAATTTCGACCTTTTTTTTCCCTAAATTTTTACCTTCTCCACTAGTTAAATCTTAAAAAGATTCTACAAATAAGTAAATTATCATTCACTGGAAAGATTGATTCATACAATAATTTTTACAAGTCACACAAGTGAGGATTTGACAAATTCGAAAGAGTAATACCAAGTGCTGTGGGTGAAATTTTAAGTTGTACCCATCTTCACTTACCTTCAAGATTGCAACGTCTTAAGCAGCAGGTATATTTAACATTATTAATTATATCCTATTTTAGTAATAACGTTTGCAGGTGTTAATAACAAAAAAAAGCACGTGTGGATAAGCATGAAAACAACCATCAACGGCATCATTGACCACGTCTCCACTCTTTGAAGATGGAGCCCGAGATTTTAGGAGAGTTAGTTATGGGTATATTTTCAAGATGGTGACATCTTGATCAACATGCAGACATCTTCACCTCTGGCAGAATTATCAATAAATTAATTATAATTATCCTAACTAATTTTATCTATCTACAGCTAAGTAAAACGTGCTACAAGGCCTACTCTCAACAAGAAGACCAAGTCAAAGAGATAGACTCCGAGTTTTTAGGATAGTTTGTTACTCTTTTAGATAGGATTCTTATTTGTATTTCCTATTTAAGCCGAGCTTGGGGGCACACCATCACACACACTCACACAACACTTTGTACTCCTCCACAGTTCAAAAACATTAATACTACCGTTTGGGAAGGAAGGTGCTCTTAATCACCTCCCGAGGTTTTGTGCCGGCGAGATTATTCTCTCAAGGGCTTTCCTCGTTACATTCTTGTGCAATCTTGAATTCTGCAATTCTATAGCTTATATTCCATTTGACCCTCCTTGATTTTGATCATCAATCCCAGAATATATTTTTGTCAAAACAATTTGGCGCCCACCGAGGGGCACTTGGTTTTTTAATCTAATGAATTGTTGCTGATTCAAGATGACTACTCAACCCATGATCTCCGGCATTGGCAAGTCAACTAGTTCTACCAGCGGCGTTAATACTTCATCTGGGGGCATCAGTCCTAAGACATCAACGATTGGCTGATCTGGTGGATTGCCACCACCTCCACCTTTGGGGGCAGGCAAGAAACAAGCATCTCCCACTCCAGATTCTGAGCTCAAAAGTATGTTTATGCAGATGAAGCACCAGTTGGATCAACAGGGCAAAAGTACATCTTTGATAGGTGAAGATGTAGAAGGAGCAGCAGGTTTTGTCTGAGAGGGTGGATTCAGTATATCCTATACGTCCCAGGTTCCTCGATTTTGGCGGCGCTAGTTCATCAGTCTTCAATGATTGGATCCCAATGAGTTCGGCACCAAATGTGAAGAGTACACCTCCGAAGATGACGACATCTGTTGCTCCTGCCTTTTGTGATCTGACAGCAGAAGGAAACACCTTCACATCGCCTACACTTAATGTCTCTGGGATACCTCAAGATGGACCCATCTTTACCAGTAGCACGATCTTTACATCTTCGGCTGACAATACCCATCCGTTTGGTAACCTTAATTTTGCAAATTCTTTTGATAATATTGCTCGTACTACTAATCCTTTTGCAGGTAATTATATAGCGAGTCAACTCAAAGAACTAAGAGATTTGGTGATGAATGTACTTGGTGTCACTCCGCCTATTCAGCAAGTCTCTCCAACATGTTACAATCAATCACGCTTCATCCCAGATATTGCTCAAATTGACATCCCCAAAGGCTTCAACATCCCGACTATGAAGTTATATGATGGAAGCAGCGATCCTGAAGAACACATTGCCCATTATCAAGAAAAGATGGAGATTGTCAGAGTACCTCTGCAATATAGGGAAGCTTGCCTATGCAAAGGGTTTGGCTCAACATTGGTCGGACCTGCATTGAAATGGCTGATCCGTCAACCACCAGGATCTATTGGTTCCTTTGCCTAACTTGTCAACATGTTCAACAATCAGTTCTCCTGTAGCAGACAGTTCGAGAAACTCACTAGTGATCTTTACCACATCGTACAACAACCTAATGAGGCTTTAAAAGATTATGTCAACCGCTTCAACAAGGAAGTCTTGGAGATACCCAGTCTTGATATGGCCACGGCAACAGAAGCATTTAGAATGGGCCTGAGGAAAGATTCCCCGTTCTATGAGGTGTTGGTGATGAACCCCTGCAAGAAGATGGAAGATGTACGCAACAGGGCTTTAAGATTCATCAGACTTGAGGAAGACAAGGTGCAACAGTCAAAGGCCTCCGGGAAAGCTTCAACATATGACAATCCTGACAAAAAGATCGAGTCATCTCACCAGAAGCAGAACAGATCCGGACCTTACTACAGAAACGATCTTAAGGAAGACCAAGATGATATTCAATGCCCAAAGATATCCGATTATTGTTTTTCTGTTAATGTTTCAGGTATTCTGTGCGCAATGAAGAATCTTGGAGATAAAGCAAGGCGGCCAAAGAAAAACCACAAACCTTCAGGATGGAAAGATAAATCCAAATGGTGTGCATACCACAAAGATTTCGGACATCTTACCGAAGATTGCATCGCCTTGCGCAAACAAATCAGCTACTTACTCTCAAAAGGATACCTTAAAGAATTGCTTTACCACGGGAACAAAGAGACAACTTCAGCATAACTGGGGGCATATTGGTTGTCATTCTTTGGACGGTGTAAGGATCGCAAGATCTTGGAATGCCATACATCTTAAGGCCTACGTCATGTAAGTTGTAGTTTATCAACTCAATTTAGAATAACAGGTATGTGTTTACTTTATTTTATTTTAATTAAGTTATTTCAATTTATATTATATTCATCAAACCATTACTGACTTAAGCATCGGAGGGGTGTTAGCTAAACTAACACCCAATCCTAACATGTTTCTGTCTTGCGAGGAAACTAAAAACGTTTGCTTAGTTCGAGATGCTTAACATATTGATTCAAACTGCTGGAACAATCAAAGATGTCAACATCCTTCCAAGTTGTCGACATCTTAAGGTAATAACTCATGTATGAACTTACCTCTATTTCTGAATAAACATTACTTTGTTTTCATTCATTTAAATAAAATGATTTGTTCAACTTTATTTTTACAAATAAAAGTGATATCAGCCAAGATGTCATGTATTACTAACATATTGTCATTTTGCAAGATATTAACATTTTGAATAAAGATTTTGATGACCTAAGAAGACAACAGCTTGAGACTGGCCATCTCATCTTAAGTTTAAGGTACTCAATCCCTTCTAAGGTTTAAAGAAATTTCTTTCTTTCTTCCGAGTTAAGGTTTATACACCTTCGCCTGGAGCGCACGATGTCAATGTGGTTAATATGGGAAATGGGCACGTATGTTTATATGTACGTACCCCCCGTTTCCACTTAATCAAGTGTTTGACCTTAAGAATTTTTCAATTGGTTTTGGCATTGACATGTCATCTTAAGACACCCGGTTTTTGGCATTAACATGTCAACTAAGTGATAAAGATTTTTACATCTTACACAAGAAATTAACATCCTGAAACGAAGAAACGATAAAGAGAACAATATATATTTTCAAAGATTGAGGTGCAGGTCATCTTAAGGAGAAAGATACTTGTGAATATCTTGATGATTGACGACACCTAACGGTTGTTTATTCCTGAAAATTTTCTGAAACTTTTTGAAGAAGAAAAAAACATTCAGATCTTTAGAGGCTGGAAACACTTCTACCAAGCAGTTGTCCAGTCAATAACCATTTATAGTTTTGAGTTTTGAAAAACTTACCCTTTTCGTATTCCGTAAATGGTAAGTTTGGGGGCAATTGTTGTGGGTGAAATTTCAAGTTGTACCCATCTTCACTTACCTTCAAGATTGCAACGTCTTAACAGCAGGTATATTTAACATTATTAATTATATCCTATTTTAGTAATAATGTTTGCAGGTGTTAATAACAAAAAAGAAAAGCACGTGTGGATAAGCATGAAAACAACCATCAACGGCATCATTGACCACGTCTCCACTCTTTGAAGATGGAGCCCGAGATTTTAGGAGAGTTAGTTATGGGTTTATTTTCAAGATGGTGACATCTTGATCAACATGCAGACATCTTCACCTCTGGCAGAATTATCAATAAATTAATTATAATTATCCTAACTAATTTTATCTATCTACAGCTAAGTAAAACGTGCTACAAGGCCTACTCTCAACAAGAAGACCAAGTCAAAGAGATAGGCTTCGGGTTTTTAGGATAGTTTGTTACTCTTTTAGATAGGATTCTTATTTGTATTTCCTATTTAAGCCGAGCTTGGGGGCACACCATCACACACACTCACACAACACTTTGTACTCCTCCACAGTTCAAAAACATTAATACTACCGTTTGGGAAGGAAGGTGCTCTTAATCACCTCCCGAGGTTTTGTGCCGGCGAGATTATTCTCTCAAGGGCTTTCCTCGTTACATCCTTGTGCAATCTTGAATTCTGCAATTCTATAGCTTATATTCCATTTGACCCTCCTTGATTTTGATCATCAATCCCAGAAGATATTTCATTGTTTTTTGCCAAAACACTAAGTTACAAGAAAGACTCAAAAATTTAGTTACAAAATGATTTCGTAATGCTTCATTTTTTTTGGGAGGTAAATTAATTGCATTCACATAAAAGTTAAAAGATGGCACTACACACAAATTGGAGCCTCATATGGTACAATGTTTGTGAATCAATTAACATACATAATAACATAAAATGTCTTGAATCAAATCTCTATCGAACGTTCTTCTGAACCATGACTTGGGACACAAATAATTCTCCAAGTAACATTTGACACTGCCAAAGATTGGCATTCATAAAATCTCTACAATAATATGATTTGACTTCTGAGGACACGATATATGAAAGCATTTTGATCTTGTGTTTGTATACCGCATTATTCATTGAATGCATATCCAATCAGTGAGTGACAAATTATTTTGTAATCAAGACTTTGTGATTTTTTTCCATAATTCTAAATTACTCAATTCAAAACCGTGAACGCTAAAATAGTACTCCCTCTTTCCCGGTTTAAGGTTTTTACTTTCCTTTTTGGTATGTCTCAGTTTGTTAAAGTTCTTAGAGCATCCACAATGTGAGCTTTTTTTATAGGTTTTTGTTTTAAGAAAAGAGCTCTTAAGAGCTTTTTACCATTGTAGAGATTTTGGAAAAGCTTTTTCCCTAAGGAGCAACTCCTTCTACAAGGAGCTCTTTAAGAGAGCTTTTTACATTAATTATCACCATTCTTCAATATTGACCATTAAATTTCAAACTATAATTTTATTTTTCTTTTATTTTAATGTTGAATGTGGGGCCATAAAAAAACTCTACCATTGTAGAAAAAGCTTTGAGCTTTTATAAGTTGAGTTGGAAAGGATGTGGCATATTAAAATTATAAAAAAGCTCTATGAAAAAGCTCCACCATTGTGGATGCTCTTAGACCATGCACAGTGGATTAAACAAAATTTCCCATTCAACCCCCACTTATCACTCCACATCAGTTTCTCTCTCTTCCAACTCATCCATTCAACTCTCATTCAACTTTTAACTCTACAATGGTTTGTTTAATCCCCCATTCAACACTTTTCCCACTCATCATCCTATACCCCACCACTTAAAATTTATTTTTTATTTTTATGATTAGTGTTGAAATAGTTATTATTGAGATCCATTTCAAGAAAAAGATGGGTTTTTTTTTTTTTGTCGGAAACAATGAAACTTACGTCAATTTAAAGAGATTTTTTTTTTTGGAATTTTGGTGTAAAAAAAAAAAACATTTTCTGTGAAATAATTGAGCTCAAATAATTGGGATAAAAGTAAAAAATATCACCAGCCAATCAGAAGACAACATGTGTCACAGCCAAAAAAAAAAAAAAAAACCTCGCCGGCCTTGACGCGCCTTGTCTGGCGCGTGTGGCGCAAGCGCCAAGCCCGGCCTCTCTTGGGCCGCCGCGTGTCCCAGCGCCTGACCCATTTTCTCATTCACACTTGTTGAACCCATTCACAACCCCCATTAAACAACCATTTGAGCAATCAAACACCTTCATTTTTGTGAATGCTCCATTCAACACCCTAAATTCTTCCCATTGCACATGGTCTTAGTTGCTTTATTCCTTAAATGGCAAAGGATTTCTTGTCCTCATAAAGTTCATATATTACAAAAAACTCATCACTTACTCATCTACTTTTCACCTACTTGCATTATAAATGGACAATTATATCTTTCACCCACTACCATTCATGACTCAAGTTTGCCTTAATTCTTTAATATTCATGTAAAGTCAAACTAACTAAGAACCTTAAATCGGGATGGAGTGAGTAATTTTATTTTAGTCTACCCATGACCCTTCCTGCCTACCCAACGCTGAACCTCTAATGCAATCGCTAGCCGTATTTACTTTTCTCTCTCCCTCTCACATCACGATTTTTTTGCATCGGGTTCTGAAAAAAACGCACGTTAGGGCAACTCCAATGGTAGTACTAATCTTATGGGTATCAAAACCAAATTTTGATACCCATTGACACTATTTGCATGGGTATCAAAAAGTCATCTCCAACAATGGGTATCAAAATTTGGTACCAAATCATATTTTTGTAAGTTAGTAACTTTATTAATATTTTTAAATTATAACTATAAATTTAATAATTATTTTATTATCAAAATATATAGTATCAGTTTTTTGTTATTTACAATGTCTAATTATTGCTATCTTTTAAAATTATGACTATTATTTTAAATTATTATATTTTACTATGATAAAAAACTTGTAAATATTATAATTGTCATTTATTAAAATATATACAGTCAAAATATTTTAGAATTATAGAAAATTTATAAAAAAATGTTTTAAAGATGAAGGAAGTGTATTTTTTTTCAAAATTAATACTACGTTAAAATATGTTAGTGTTATAAAAAAAGTATCAAATTAACATTTTAAATATTTATTTTATATCGTTAATTGTATTTAACATTTAAAACTTGTTATTAATTATATATTTAACGAATTATAAATAATTTTAAATAATAATTAAAAAATAGAAAATATTTTGACACGTGGCGTGTTTTCATTGGCTAGCTAGAATAAAAAGAGAAAAAAGCAAACAAAAAGTAGCTGTTTTGAGTTGACAATGCAAGGAGACAAAGCCACTTTCCTTGTCAGTCCAGCTCCCTTGATCAATTTTCCCACTACTCGCGCGCGTGGACTGGAGTTGAAGGTATTAGTCAAGGTAGCAAATATGCTACCTTGGCTAGTACTATCTCAAATTTTGAACCCCTTCATTTGTGTTGTTGGAGATGCTAGTACTCCACTATGGGTATCAAAATTTGCATTTGATACCCATTGTTGTTGGAGTTGCCCAGCCCACCCATCTTCCTCATTCATGGATTCCACCCTATTTATAGTTAGTAGTGTTTCACAATTTCCGCTCACTGGTAATTGCTTTTCTTGAATCCCCATCCTCATTCATGGTTTTCTCTCTCTCTCTTCTCGTCTATCAATAGACTGATGACTCGCTCTCGTAAAAAGCGCGTTTTACGCTAAGTAACAGAAAAACGTGTTTCCACAATTGTTTTTCTAATATTATCTTGCGCAAGTTATAATATTACAAAATGCTATTCTAATTTTACACTTGTAAAACATTCAGCCGTCACTTATAATCAAAACATGCATTTTTTGTGGTAGTCTTAAGACTGCTTGTCTTAGTATTACAAAGTGCTTATTAGATTATTGAAAAATGTCTCTTCCATTGTCAATAAGTATTTGGTGGGTTTTTAATATTTTCAAAACAAGTGTCTGCCCTAATGTTAAAAGTGTCTCATGTAATATTGAAAAATACATTCTACAATATAAAAAAGTGTTTGGTGAGTTTTTGTAAGTGTCAAGCGAATTTTTCTAAGTTCTAAAACAAGTGCATGCCTTAATATTAAAAAGTGTCTCACGTAGTATTGTATATTTCTCCCTAACTTATAAAAAGTCCTGTTTTTAACCCTTAAATCACAAACTTAAAACCCTAAACCTTAAACCCTAAAACCTTATTTATTTACAAAAATGTGACTCTGCAAATAGAAAACGCGTTTTACGCTATGTAAAACCCGTTTTTCCAATTATTTCTTGTAGATTGATTAGAGAGCGAGTTCCTCGAATCACGACTTTTCTGCATCGGCCCACCCATCTTCTTTTTCATGGATTCCACCCTATTTATAGTTATTTCACAATTTCCGATCCTTGGTACTTGCTTTTCTTGAATCCCCATCCTCCCCCTTTTGTCAATATCTGCATCACAAATTCATCATCTTCTCTCCTACTACACCACACTTCAATTATCTCTTTCATTGTAATGTCGTCGCCGTCAAAGACTTTTGTTCTTGAATGCTAATCCTCCATGGATTCTGCTCCTAATTTTGAAGGTAGTCTACCCTTCTCTTTTTCTTAATTGACCGTTTCTTTTTCTTGGTTATCTATTATGAAGTATGAAATCCATAAATTTTTTTGAGTGATTTTTTTTGTTTGTTCTGTTGGGTGTTGTTTAGAATTTTGATATGCAAAACTTTGAATTCCTTGAAAAAAATTTTGGTGATGCAGGCGGATTATAAATTTTTTTGTTATTCGTTCATGTTTATGTGATTAAGTTGTAATTGAGTTGATTTCTATGATTCTATCAATGATTCGTTACACATAATCTGTGATTTCTGTGTTTTTCTCTTTCTGGGTGTCAACTAGATCATTATGGGTTTCTTCTGTATAGAACTAATTCTATGTTGTCCTAATTATAGTATACTCCGTCCGTCCTATTTTAAGAGTAAAAAATATACCTAAAGGGCGTCCCAATTTAAGAGTCAAAATCCTAAAATGGAAAGTGGGTCCTACATGTTATACTCACAACAATTATCCACTAACTCTTATCTACCCCACTTTCTCTCTATTACCCAACTATCAACAATCACAGTACATCACCTTTTTCTTAATTCTTGAACCCACCTATTTTTTTACTCTTAAAATGGGACGGAGGGAGTATAGCTTTTACTTTTTGATCCATACTAAAACAAGTTAAGTATTTAAGAAGTTTTGACTAGTCAACTGCGGCACTTATTATGGGGCGAATGAAGTATTTTTTTTATTTTCTTATGCAGAATAGTTGAAATTGCATTAGTTCATGAACTGATTAATGCTTTGTTAATCTTTATTCTCAGCAGCACAATAATTGATGGATTATAATTCAAGTTAATTTCACTAATTTATTGAATAATCTATACAGCAACTATTAATTAGTTTGTATTACGAAATCAAATATGGGCTTCACGTCCGTCCCTGTGACTTTAGTCGGCTAAAAATAAAAAATAAAGTTGGCAAGCGACTCAATTGTAGAGAACTGTCTACAATTCACACACTTTCAACGCCCGTGGTTGGGGTGTCTTTATCAGTTAAAGCAAACCCTTTATTTTAATCATGTTGGTTCATCAAGAGTAGTATCGTGAAATTGATCTTACAACTGGCATTTTCATATAATATTAGCAGCCTAGAAGGATATTGGTCAACTCTTTTTCACCTTCTTTATAATGTTCTTCATTATTCTCTTCTTGTTCAGGATTTGTGCTTGATCCATCTAAGTGCAGTAATTTAAGCATGGAGGAAAAGAGAGAACTTGTGTATGAAGTATCAAAATGGTCAGAAGGTGCCCCAGAATTATTACAATCATGGAGCCGTCAGGAGATTCTCGAGATCCTATGCTCTGAGATGGGAAAAGAAAGGAAATACACTGGCTTGACAAAGTTGAAAATCATCGAGCATCTTCTGAAGGTTGTGTCTGAAAAGCGATCACATGAGGCAAAATCTTTGTCTGTCCTTGATCTTGACCCTTCATCATCATTAGTAACTGATCAAAGGGTTCCCAAAAGGCCAAGAAAAAGCGACCACCCTAATCGACTGACCGTTGCAAAATATACTACTTCAAATATCACGGAGGAAAATAAGTTAGATAATACTCCGTTCTGCAAAAATTCAGCTTGCAGAGCAAAATTAAGTCGAGAATATGCATTTTGCAAGAGGTGTTCGTGTTGTGTATGCCATCAGTATGATGACAATAAGGATCCTAGCTTGTGGCTAACTTGCAGCTCGGAAACCCCATTTCATGGAAATTCATGTGGCATGTCGTGTCATCTTGAATGTGCATTACGGCACGAAAGGTCTGGCATTGGAAATGATGGCAAAAATAGAGGGCTTGACGGGAGCTTTTATTGTGTTTCTTGTGGGAAAATGAACGATTTACTTGGGTGAGTTCTTGCTTGTTTTCCCTGGCTTCTCTTATACTTATGAAGTACTCCCTCCGCCCCAAAACAAATTTCGCAGTTGACTTGTCCACGTTTTTAAGAATTGTGCTTTTCTTATCTGTACATTGCATGCACAATGGTGACTTTTATTACCAAGAGATTTCCCTAATTTTGAATTGTGACATTTGTTTTGGGACAAACTAAAATGGAAAGTCTGACATTAATTTGAGGCAGGGATTATTTCATTAATGATGCAGTTGAATAGCCCTCCCTCATCTTGATTTATCTAATTTTTATTTCATTAGGTTTCTCTCATGTTGCATTAGCATGTATAATGTATTCACTGTTATTGATGTTGAACTAAACATGATTCATGCAGTTGTTGGAGAAAACAAGTAACAACAGCTCGGGACACCAGGCGAGTTGACATATTATGCTACCGTGTTTCATTAAGTCAAAAGCTTTTGAGTGGAACCAAACGCTATCAGAAGCTTGATGAAATTATTCATCAAGCGATGGTCAAGCTTGAAGAAGAGGTGGGCCCGTTAAGTGGTTTGCCGGTCAAGAGGGCCAGGGGAATAGTCAACAGGCTTTCTTCAGGTCAAGAGGTTCAGAAATTATGTGCCTCTGCAGTGGAATCCCTAGAGTCAATTCTATCCGAAACATCTGCAGATCCCAATTTGTTTACTCCCATTATCAGATTTGAACATGTGGGCCCCACATCTCTAACTGTGCTTTTCGATTCTGAAACTTCGTCTTTAGGAAAGATTTTGGGCTATAATTTATGGAACCGGAAAATTGATGATGAAGATTATCCAGCAGAGCCCACATGTAAACTGCTGGCACAAACTACGAGATGGTCAATCTCGGGATTAGCTCCGGCAACACAGTATCTTTTTAAGGTTGTTTCATTTGACTGTAGTAGAGATTTGGGAATGTGTGAAGTCCAGGTCCGAACGGCCAATGATGGCCAAGTTCGGGACCCAATTAGTTTGGAAGTGGAGAGTAGTAACAGCCCAGCAACCAACTCGAGCGGAGTTTCAAATTCTTCTTCAGAGGATGATGAAAATAATGCAGGTAATGTCTATAATAATGAGAATGATAAAAAGAATAAGACTATATTGGCGGATAAGTCAAACGATGATGTTGACTTCAATGTTACGGGTCAGCATGGAACCCGGGCTGACTCGTTATCCGTGCTTGATGAGGTTGGTGCAGTAAAAAGCAACTCTTTACCATCCTCTGGTTTGGTAAATCTTGAGAAAGGGAACTTGTCAGAAGGTCTGACGCTCGAGGATACCTCTGCTGAAAATGACGAAAATACCCCTCTCCCAAAAGGCAAAGAATGTGATGGTGATGATGCAGAAGCTACCTTGCCAGTTACTCCATTAAAGATGGAAAATTTCAAGAACTTTAAACCCAAAGTCAGTAACAAAGATCTAATTAATGGGTCTGAGAGGGAAGAATCATCAAAAAAGAGGAGTCGAGAAAGGCAAGATGAAGAGTGTGCTGAAAATGGAGATCGGGATTTCGGGTATTACGTGAAGATGATCAGATGGTTGGAGTGTGAAGGACATATAGAGACGAGTTTTAGGCAGAAATTCCTCACTTGGTACAGCTTGAGAGCGAGCGAACAGGAGATGAGGGTAGTTAAGGTATTTGTGGACACTTTAGTTGAAGATCCGCCGTGTCTTGCTGGTCAACTCATCGATACATTCTCTGAAGTTATTTCAAACAAACGATGTGAAGCACCAGGAGGGTTCTGCTTCAAGCTTTGGCATTGATATTATTCCAACCAGGTTAGGATTGTCTAACCTTCATTCTTTACACCCCCAATTAAAAAAAAAAAAAATCTTGATTTAGTCTATAATTATTCTTATTTAATCATTTAACTCTTGGCTACTACCTACTATTTTGTTGATTCTTGCATGATGTAAAGTTGTGTATAAAAAAATGTTTAGAAATTATTTCTATATCTGGGCTTTAGTCTGATTCACATCCCAGTTAGATAAATATGTTTCCATAAATTTATATACTAACAAGCTCATACTTCCATAAATAAATCCTCAGAGTCTTGATGTCTTAACACTGGATAGGATTGATCTTGCTGGAAGTAAACCCTGCATGATATTTTCACTGAATTAGTTGCAATTAAATAGAAATTATATAGCCAACGACGAATGTGACAAGAACCTCGTAGTGATCATAGTTGATATGTGACAGAAAACTGTATATTCACGAGCAAGGCAATGTTCAAGTTTCTGTGACCGCCCTTCTCTAACCTATTGCCATCACAGGGTAGAAACATTAATACCTTCCAAGTCAATCCATGTATCAAAGGAAATATCAATCTTACTTTGTTATATAGTATACTTGAACGTACCGATCTCAGGAAAAGTTTAAGGCTCAACGGAGAAGCAGAATTCATTGAGCATATTGCATCTTTTATCAACTTTTCTGGCATACTTTTTGCACAACTCTCCTAGAAAATGGAAAATATTGTTTTGACATGAACTTGATTTTAGGAGTAGAACCATTGGCGATGTAGACATTCTTTTGGTAGATTAATAACGTACCAATGAAGATGATATTTCTTCGACTGTCCCTCTTGAGAAGCATTTGTTGATGATCCCCAGTCTATAAATCCATGAAACAGAGTTTAAGTCGAATATGTGCAGATTGTGTGAAGTTAACAGTTAATAGAAGTTGATACTTGATAGAAAGGTTTAAACGGTAGTTTCGTACCTGGTACCACACAAGAACAAAACACATAGATATTGCTTCCAACCCTGTGTACCACGCAACGCAAGAACAAAACACATAAAACTCGACTGTCATTTTGTTCGAGAGAAGGTTCAACAAGGCCTCATTATTCCTACTTTTGTCCCTTCTAAGGAACAATTGGCAGATGTGTTTACCAAAGCTCTCCCCAAATCTATTCGCTGGTCCATGTTACACAAGTTGAGGGTTTTTATGCCCTTTCAACCCATCAACTTGTTGTGGCGGGACTCGGATCATGAAACCAATGGACAGGATTGCAAGCACTCATGTCAATCTATGGTTGTCAATCCTTTGAAGAGTAATGTCGTGGATTACAAAAGAAACACAGCATCAGCCACTGTGGACAAGTGAATGTAATTTTTGTATTTGTCAAGGGTATTATTGTAAATACTTAGTTAGTCAGTTAGCAAGGTTGTTAGTTAGTCGGTTAGTTACCTTTTGACTTTCTTTCTCATCGAGTTTTCACCAAGGTTCTAAAAAGCGCTAGGCGGTCGCCAGGCGCCGCAGCAGCGCCTAGCGCCTAGGCGGGGTCTAGACGGAACTTAGTCGGGGCCGAGAATTCCAAAATAGTTATAATATCCTAGGCGGGACTTAGGCATTTCATGAACGCCTAGGAGGGGACTAGGCGGCCTAGACGGACGTCTTTTAGAACACTGATTTTCACAGCATCAAAAATAGAATGCAAGCTCATAAATGAATAAGATGACTTCAACGTTAATACATTCCAAATTTCCAATTATCAGGTGTCTTATTAAATTTAATCACACAACACAGATTGCAGGAAATGAATCACAAAGCTCATATACTTCATTTTAGTTATTCATATATAAAACTGTTCATGAACTTTTACGCTCTGTTTCATCCCATGGAATGAACTCAGAGTCTCGAGGATGGTGGTGGCGCAGGGCACGCCACAACGTTTGACCTTGCTGGCAGTCGTAACGGTTCCCATTCTTCATCGTCGACTTCACTGAAACATTTCTCCACCATTTCTTCACTAACTAGCTCAAGCTTTGATGCGCCCCACTGTTCACATTACCAATATCAAGAATGATCAAAGAAACTCAAAAACTATTTACTCCCCCCCCCCGTCCCAAAATGATAGTCCCTCTTTCCATTTATGTTAGTTCTTCCAAAAAGATAGTCCTATTTCTAAAATTGGTGTGTTAAAATGACTGAACTTCCAAACTTAACCTTATGCTGAATTTATCGACAAATGCATGGTTGTTGCAAGAGAGAGTTCATTGGAAGCAATAATTGGACCTCACTAACTCTAAAGGTAGTAATGAAAATGCCAATATGTTTGTCTGTTTGAATAATCAAACGAGACTATCATTATGGGACGCACCTGAGGCTTCTTATCTTTGTCAATCAACATCGCTCTTGAACCCTGCATCAAAACATTTCACCACGAAAGTTGCAAATAAGAAGAAAATGTAACAGAAAAGATCCAATGGTCTAAATAATCCTTGAACAAACCTCATAGAAATCATGGTTAATTGTTCTTCGCAGGATGTGAGATAGAGCATTGTATTCACGAGCAAGACATTGTTCAAGTTTCTGTGACCGCCCTTCTCTAATCTGTCGACAGTTACAGAGTAAGTCATAAACTTCAGTCCTTTAAAAACAACAGATAAATTTGGCTCGCTAGCGAAATGTAATTCTACCGATCTTAAATAAAGTTTGAGGCTCAATGGAGAAGCTGATTTCATCGAGCGTATTGCATTAGTGATCCATTTTTCTGCCGTGCCAGTAGCAAATGTCTCCTAAGAAAAGGAAAATAGCGTTTAAACATAATTTGTATAATTATAATGTTTTTTTTTTCTTGAAAATAAAGGGGTAATAAATTTCATACCATCGATGATAATATTTCTTCTGCAGTCTCTCTTGAGAAACACCCATTGATGATCTCCAATCTGACACCCAGACAGAGCCATGAAACGAGATTTCTGCTATGTTTTGGCGACTCATAAAAAAGGGTGTTGGTTACCTGTTATAAGCACTTTCACGTTTCACTTTTACTGATTGCGCAAATTTGTTAACGATGGTAGAAATTGTTGGAATAGTCAAGATTTCAGTTGAAGCCGCCAACTTGAGATTGTTCTCCAGCTGAACCAAATCCTTCAAGAATCAAAGCAGTTGCTGAATTACAAAATCTAGCGAACGTAAATCGTACAGGTTTTCCTATCTAGGCATTGTCATAATCATGAAACTAGAAAATACTCTAGGTCCGCCTCTGTCTGTGTCTCAGAAAGATATACTCCCTCCGTCTCAGAAAGATAGTCTCATATTTTGACTTTTTATGGTCAACAAAAATGAACTTTGACCAAACATTGATGTTAATCTAATGATTCTAGTGAAATTCTAAAAGTTGTAATTGATTAATCATTAAGTGATTTATCAATAACACATTTTAGAATTTTATTGTGATGATTAGATTGATACTAATGTTTGGTCAAATTCATTTTTGTTGACCATAAAAAATCAAAATGAGACTATCTTTCTGGGACAGAGGGAGTATACTACTCTATTTTCCTTCTGGCTTGATGAACTTTCCGTCTTTCCAGTTATACCCTTACCTTGTCTAGTTTTCTTTCATCATCCTCACAATCAGTGACGAAGCCAGAACTTTTTGCTAAGGGGTCAAGATTACTTGGGAAATAAAAATTACACTTATCATAAAGAAATTTTGCATACAAGGAGGTCAAAATTAACAAAAATGTTAATTTTTGTACACTTTTAAAAAATTCAAGGCACTAAAATGACAATTCTTAAAAGTTAAGGGGGGTCAAGTGACCCCTTTAGCGGTAGAGTGGCTTCGCCACTTCAAACAATGAAACATAATACAATAATGTCATGGCAAAGTACCTTAGAAAGGATAAAATGAGTTGCAAGGCCACATGCAAGCATCTCCGTGCCATCCAACCGCGCTCCTGTCATCCCCAGATATTCTCCTACATGATTTTCAGAAGCTACTTGAATAACAGAGAAGTAATGGTATGGAAGTATGAAGAGGATAACAGTTCTATCGTCATCATCATTTCATGCAATGAAAGTCAGTAATGTAGATAAGTTACCTTCTGAGCAATGTGTAAAAAGTGAGAGGTTATCTTTCTACGATATGTAGATAAGCTAACTTTCGAGCAGTGTGTAAAAGAGAGGAAGGGGGGGTGGGGGGTGGAGACATACTAATACAAATATAACCCTTCTGTTGTGATTGCTGGTATAATTTGACTAGACAATTAGAAAACATTTTCGCCTCAAAAATGAAATATAGTATAAGATTCATAAGAATTTACCAAAATATCCAGGAAGTCGTGACAGGAAATGAGATGCACCAACGTCTGGAATAAGTCCGATTGATGCTTCAGGCATTGCAAATATCTGCACAAGTTCATGAAATAAATATGTTTTATGTAGTCTTTGTATGTGAGCGCTCGCTCGCATCTAACAATTCAGTGGTTTCTTCAATCATAAGGACTAGATAGGAGACTACTGTTTTCTCAGTAACAATCCTGAAGGTTGCATGCATCGATAGTCCAGCACCTCCTCCCATCACGATTCCATTTAAAAGTGCAACCTGAAGTATCAACGGGACAACAATTTTTTTAAAAAAATAATGAAAAAAACTACCAAGTATTTTGAAAGTATTAAGGCTATGTTTGGTATAAAGATATCCCATCCGCATGAAATAGAAACTTATGCCAGCCCATTCAAGGAAAAATTAAGAAGGAACTCTTCATCTCTTGACACACGGGTTATCCTTCCTCGATAATATAGAAAGTTTTGAAGAACGCTAAAATGTCTGTTCCGTCTTTTGTAGCTTTATGTACATTCTAGTATGAAAATCATCTCCATTCTAGGTTCCATACCAAATGAGCCCTAAATATAAACTCGTAGCTTCATATGGAAGAAAGAAATGGCAAATTGAGTTAACTAACCAGTGGCTTATTAAGTGTTCCGAGTAGATAGTCTAAAAGAAATTGTTTTCGGTAAAAACTGGCACCAAAGCTCCAATGTCCTGAAACAACAACCAAGGAACAATTATGATGGAGTTATATAAATGATAACACGAAATCTCAACTATATATAGACAATCAGTTCACAATTCCATGCTATAATGATCATATCTTCCTTACTATCTCGAGTTACATATACATATATTTCCATGCATATATAGTCCTATATATGGCATAACATTCACCTGCAGTAATGAAGTCAATCGCTGCTGTTACATCACCACCAGCACAAAATGCTTTTCCATTTCCCTGTATCGAACCAATTAAGAAGGAAAATATGGAATAAACGTAATATATTTGAAACTGATGCAGTATTGTGCTAATAAGAAAGATGACGAATAGTTAGCTAATTATGTTGATACCATTGCAGTAAGGTCACAAAATTTCGATTTACAGTTACAACAATCAAGCAAAAAGTTATTTAGTCATAAGTTACTGTGGAACAAATGAATAGGCGTATATACGTCTTACTTGATAGCACGTATTCAGTACACAAAGTTCTTGTGTACCTTCAATATCACAAGGTTGACAGTCGGATCATTCTCATATACTTGCAACTTCCTTAACATTTGGACAATCTGCAGGCAACAATGTTTGAGTAACTCAGAATCAATCACTATACCACTTAAAAGTCGCGTTTGGTTTTCACCAGTAGCATATGAAAATATCAAATAAGCGTCTGAAAAGGGCGCTATAACAATGACACCCCATACAAACACCTACACACTAGACTTCCGTCTTAAGGTTGACATTACTAACGCCCTCAGAAACCTCAATGTTAATTATGCTATAAATCATTACAGTCTTTTATAAATCCAAAAAAGGAGTGATCATATTTATACTGCATACCATTTCATAGTTGAGGCTGTTCAGTTTGTGAGGTCTGTTGAGTATTACTTTTCTTGCCCCCAAACTTTCTTCAAAAAGAACCTGTAGAGTTGAAAGGAAACAGCAATGATCAAATTAGATGTTAATCCAACAACGTACCACAAAACAATTGGAATCAATCAACGAAATTCATGTCGGGGTTTGAAATTCCACGCAAAATTTCACCCAATGTTCAATCGAAACCCATTTAACAGCATTGTTTAAGTATTCAACATTCAAAAACTTTTTTTTCTTCCCAATACTTATCCTGGAAGTATTCTAAAAGTCGCTCGCCTAGGCCCCGCCTAAGCGTTAGGCCCAACTGCAGCGCCTAGCGCTTTTTAGAATCTTGCCCGGAATTACCAACTCTGATTTCAACAATTGCACCACTGCGAGTTGAATCGGAAACTGAGTTGGCGGGAGAGAAATGATCGTCTGGGCGGGGTTTCACCACCATCTAAACCCAGCAATATTAACGTGATCTTTATATAATCAAAGGAAGTATTTAATCCTGTCATTTTGCTAATTTTCTGCGCACCGGATAGATTAATGCCCGGAATTACTGTGCCAAATTTTATTTGGGCTGCACTCCCACAAGACAGTCACAGTGTGTGAGACGGTCTCAGTCTACGAGTCGAGTCGACCCGCCTACCCGCCTATATTTTATTTTATTGACCATAACTTTTTATATTCTTTGCTATTTTTTTCTTAACAACAAATACAACACTTTTTATGAAAGAATATAATAAATGTAACATCTTTTATTTAGAAATGTAACCATAATATTGTAGAAATTGATTAAAGATAAAATAAGATTGACAACAAAACTAATGTTACATTTTATAATAAATGAATGTAAGTTTTTTTTTTTTTTTTTTTTTTTTATCTCATTTGTAACATTTTTTATTTTAAAATGTAACATATTTTTTTCCTTCTGAAATTTAACTTTTATTTCTGAAATGTAACTATACATTTGCACAAAAAGGATGGATGATAACATAAGATTTACTCCAAAAAACTAATGTTACATTTTATTATAAAAATTGTTATATTCATTTGTGCAAATTTTTTATTGGTAAAACGCTATCAATTACAAAGGTTGAATGTATCAATTGGAATTCTGTTATATAACATTGTAGTTTTGCAAAAAAAAAAAAAAAAAATGAAAAATGAAATAGTTTGATTTTTTTTATAGTGAAAGTAAGAATTGAAATACAACCGTTTATATACATAAATTTTTACGCTTTTTTAAACGGAAAAAAGGGTAACATTTCCTCTATAATCTGTTACATTCATCTATATAGCAAATTATAATCATGTATGCACTATGTTACACTTCAATTATTATTATTTTCATAAAAAGTGTTAATCGAGTTTTAACAAGTTCGGGATTATCGGTCAAGTTCGAGCGAATCTTGCACAAATCGAGTTTTAAACAAGTTTATGGAGACGAGTTAGAAATTAGCGGTCGAGTTCAAGCTGATCTTGCACAAATCGAACTTTTAACGAGCTTACGTAGTTAAGTTCAAACTCAAGATGATCGATCGTCAAAAAAGAAAGACTCGAGCTTTAAACGAGCTTAACGAGTCGATGGCGAACGATCAAATTGGCTCGTTAACATAACGACCTTAATAAAAAGTTTGTTCGAGCTCTAGTAGAGTGACACCTCGAGCTCACTCACTCACGTTTAAACTTTTTTTGGTCGAGCTCGAACCGACTCGTATAACAGCCATACATGCATGGTTAGTATACTCATTTTTTGAGAAAAAATAAACAAATATAATGATTAAAAATGTTAATGGTTCAAAATATTAATAGGCTGTTTCAGTTATAATGTTGGAAGAGTTGGATAATTGTAAATCTGTGTATGAGAGAGAGAGAGAGAGAGAGAGAGAGAGAGAGAGAGAGAGAGGTACCTGAGTTGAATCCTTGGAGAGGGGGTGAGCCATGGATGAAGTAAAGTGATTTTTATTTTATTTTTTGAAGTAAGGATGAAGATTTTAGATTCTTTATTATTTATAGTCTCATGCAACTGACCAAATTTTTGGTTGAACCGGACCGACCGGTCCAACATAAGATTCTAAGGTTTCAAATATGTTAGACAAAATCAAAGGCCTCTTGGCTTAACGGTATCCAAGTGTGCGCGTAGAGTTCTCCATTAGGTCTCAAGTTCGACTCCTACATAGATTCTTATGTTGGACCAACCGGTCCAACATAAGATCCTAGGGGTTTCTAATAGATAGAGAAATTGATCTGTAATGACTAAATAAGGTGGTAATATGATGAAAATTTCTTTAAATGGTACCAACTTTTTAAAAATATGTTAGACAATCACAATGACCCATATATTCGGTGGGTTTTAAATTTGACAAAGTCGCATATATAATGGGTGTATGGCGTGCGGCGGGCCAAACCCACCCGACCCGCCCGCCAGCATTTGCTCCATTCCCAGCGCGACACGTGGCGCGCTGTGAGCCACACGCGATGCCACGTGTCCTCCTTAAAAAAAACTCCAATAACTTTAAAATGCTATATCTTGAGATTTATGACTCAGATTTTTTTTTTTAAAAAAATATCGTTGTATTCGTCTCGACGAGACGAATAAAACTATATAGGTCATGATATGATTTTTTTAAAAAAAAAATATACTCCCTCCGTCCCAGAGTAAGAGTCTCATTTTCCTTTTTGGTCCGTCCCAGAGTAAGAGTCTCATTCCTAAAATGGCAAAGAATCTTTATTATTCACCCAACTCATTCTCTCTCATATTTTACTTTTATACTCACAACACCAATCAATTCACTATTCTCTCTCACTCATTCTCTCTCATACTTTACTTTTACACTCACAACATTTACATCACATCTAATATTTATTAATAAGCGTGCAAATGAGGGGTGAGACTCTTACTCCGGGACGGAGGGAGTATTTATTTTTACACACAAAAAGTTTGAGTTGCTCATCAGCTAAAATGTAACACTCTGTTCTGATAAAAGTAACAATTTCATCTTCAAAAAATAACACTTTCTATTGTTAAATGTAATAGCAGTTTTACAGAAAAAAAAAAAAAATGGGTTTGAATTTCAATTGTTACTTTCTCAATTTCAATTGTTACATTTAAGATATAATGTTACATTTAAGAATATAAACTGTTACAATTGAGATAAAAAAATGTTACCTTCATTTTTTATAAAATGTAACATTAGTTTAGTTTAGTTTGTTAATCTTATGTTAGTTTTGAAACAAAAGTGTTACATTTGAAAAACAGAGTGTTACATTCCTTTATAAAAAGTGTGACATTGGTTTAGTTGTCAATCTTTATGTTATCTTTAATCTATTGCAGCAAAATTGTGATACATTTTTGAAAAAAAAAATGTTACATTTGAAAAAAAAAAGTGTTACATTTCGTTATAATAAGTATTACTTTTGTCGGGAGGAAAAAAAGTTGGGGGTGACAATTTTTATTTATTTATTTTTTTTTTAAAAAAAAGCGGCTCAGCTCGTCTCCGTGCGCCGTCGCACGCTGTGCTGCGGCCGCACAAGAGACGGGCCCTTTAAATTTTTGTACTTTACTTCATCACAAATTTCAATCAATAATTGACATGCAACATATCCAACATTTTTTTTTTTTATTTTTTACTTAATCACAAATTTCAAATAATAATTGAAAAATCGATAAATTTATCATAAATTTAACAAAATTTCTAAAACATAAGTTTTGTATGATCATCTGCTAATTTCTAACTTACCGTTTTCTTCTTATTATAATAGTTTACTTAAAAATAGTAAACTTATGTTATATATAAAAAAAAACAGATATTTACATTATTGGTTGAGTTTGCTCAATTCTAAACTGAACCAGACTGATTTAGTATTAAAAAATCGTACCCACCACCCACCCTCCGTGAAATATGTAAGTCAATAATTATCTAACGTTATTTAGTTCATAAACAATCAAAAAAGAAACACAACATGCATACACTAGTATTCACACACTGTTGTTTCCTTTTATATGTAATATAATAACAAACAACATTGAATTATTTAACAAATCTAGTACTAGTAACATTTATTAATGCCATTTTTCTCATAAAAACAAGCCACATAATATTGAATTGTTTACCCAACGTCGTACTAGTGACATTTATTGTTGTCAATGTTTTTCCATAAACGAGCCACATTTTCTTTTCTTTGACGTTTACATATATATAATACTACCCATTGTAGTTAAATAAGTGACTCAATTTATGAGTGCTATAATAATTGTGCCAATTTGCCTCATCGAATGAGAATTGAAATAATCACACCCACACATCATTATTAAATTAATTGGTGTGTATTTGTGTGTATCTATATAGCCTTTGATCTCAAAATAAAAGGGTATTGATGTTGTTTAGTGGATACACACTACAATAACAACGAAAATCTTGATGCAACAGTTCTGAATTCGTATTTACATTTAGTTACCATTTCAAGTATAAAGTGGACTAAGAACAATTCTGATTTCGTATTTACATTTAGTTACCACTAGTTCATAACCCGTGCTCCGCACGTGAACTTATGTACTATTTATTTTCTAAAGTTTATTTATATGTGATGATAATTATAATTTATATTAGTTGTCATCGTAAAACTTTGTTTTTCAAGCATTTTTAGTTGATTGTAATCTAATTTTCACTTATAGTTTTTCAATAAATCTTAAGTGTTGCACCAAAAAAAGTAATGTAATGTACTAAATCAAGTCATTTTTTTTAATTAATGCATATAAGATGTTATACAACAAAACTAACAAATCAATAAGTATTATTTATTTATCAGATTATAAATAGTTATATATGCTTTAATTTATGTATTTCAAATTTAGAATAAATATCAACCTCCTATATATCACGTTGCAATTCATGCCCTTCATGAAATAAGCATAAGAAATTTCAAAAATTAATATAAAAGTATTTTATTTGATTAAAAAAACCACATTCTTAAAAAAGAAAATCATTCTTATTCATCAAAGATGGTTAAAAATGTATTTTTTTATAATAATAAAAAAGTAAAAAAAAAATAAATATACTCCCTCGGTCCCTCTTTAATTTACAAAAATTACCCTTTTGGTTGTCCCACTTTAATCTACAAAGACCCAAAATGGAAATGTTTTTATACTTTTAAAATAATGAGACCCACTTGTCACAATCACAACAACTATCCACTCATTATTCTCTACCCCACTTTCCCTCTCCTACCCAACTATCTATACTCACAACACATCAACTATTTCTCTTTCTCCTTAATTAATGTGACCAACACAATTTTTGTAAGTTAAAGAGGGACGGAGGGAGTATATGTCATACTCTTTTTAACATAATTTATAATGTATGCATTTATATTTTATTCATGAAAAAAATTATTAGTGTATGAGAGTGTCTTAATTTAATTTAGTGTGTATAGGCTTTTCAAATTTCATGAACCCTTGTCATTAGATTTGTAATATTAAGACACACATAATGATGAATGTAATAATTTCAAAATTTAATAGCTAAACTCTTCATCTACCTCATCTTTTCTCTATTAGTATACTTCCTCCGTTTCATTTAAGTTGCAACATTTTGCCGTTTTTGGCATTTCACTTAAGTTGAAACATTACCAAATAAGGAAAGTTTTTATTACTTTTATAATCCTCCACTCATTCTCTCTCTTCCTCCCAACCACTCATTCTCTCTCTTCCTCTCAACCACTCATTATTCTCCATTCATCCTCTCTCTTCCTCCCAACCACTCATTATTTTCATTTCTTAATTTCTATGCTTCACAACCCATGCGGCAACTTAAATAAAACAGATGGAGTATATATTAACATACTACTATTAGTATCCAATAGTAGAATATGATTATCTATGACAATAGTAGAATGGTAATGTCTAATAGTTGTATTCTTCTAATGTAGTAATTATTATAGTATGCTAATACTATTAGCTAAAAGAGAAAAAATGAAAAGTCATATTGTTGTGGGGTACATGGTGATGTGGCTTCACGAAATGAAAGATTTCGATAAAGCTTATCCATTTCGATAAATCTTGTCCACGTGTCACATCCATAGGACTCCGCATATAGATTTCAAGTATAAAGTGGACTAAGAATTAGCATACATTATAAATTATGAACTTATTTTGAAGTCTACTCCCTCCGTTTCATGTGAATTGGGACTTATTTCATTTTTCGTCCGTTCCACATCAATTGAGACTGCCTAAAATGGCAAAGAATCTTTACTATTCCTTCCACTCATTCTCTCTCCTTCTTTACTTTTACGCTCACATACACCAACCAACTTACTATTCCCCCCCCCCCCTCATTCTCTCTCCTATTTAATTTTTCACACTCACAAACACCTCCTCCCCCTATTTATCAAAAATTTTGGTCTCAATTCACATATAACGTAGGGAGTAGATGATAAGCTATCGATCCTCCTATGTAAATGATGCCTTTCTGATGAAATATGGCTAATGCAATATCAACTATTGACGTGATAATCTAAAATCACTCAATATATATATATTAACGTTGTTGATCATCATATTTACAAATATTGCTATCATCTGTGTACGCACTCACGCACGCAACAAACAAAAACATTATGAGTTTTAAGAGAGAGAGAGAAGGACCTGGTTTTCATCGATGTTTTGAGAGACCGCCATGGGTGTGGAAAATTCGAGCCAGAAAGTGAATTAATCTTGCTTCATTTTCCATACAACATTACTATTAAATAACAAACTCAGAATATACCATAGTTATTATTATGTACATTTCCAACGTCATGCATTTCTATTAAGAGTGAACCACGTACAAAAATTGCAACTACACTAGAAATCACAATATCTAGTTACCATAGTTAGCTACAATGTAAACAACTTTTGTGCTCTTTATTAGTCCTTCTGTCCCAAAATATCTTGCGCTAATTTTATTTTTGAGTATTTCAATGGTAAATCCCACTTTCTAAAATGTCCAACATTTTTTTTTTATTCGCCCTAGCTCACTTGTCATAATCACACACTTAAATTGTACGTAAATCTCACACTCAAATCATCATACTCACAAACACTTTTCCACTCACAATATTTTTGAATATATATACCCTCTTTAATTCTCGTGTTAAAAAGTAGGGCAAATTGTTTTGTGACGGAAGAAGTATACAACAAGGAAAATATTTATACATCTCCATCAATCAAAGTAGCTACTTGCTCACTCCTCAAGTTTGTAATTTGTTGTGCTAAGTCACTCTCAAGTTGTCAATCTTACCTTCTTTTTCAAAAAAATAATTTTAGTCAGATTTAATATCTAGTTGGTTTAATCATTTTATGTCATAAAACTGAGAGAATGGTTACAAATCTCATACTATTTGGACTTAAACGTCTGTAAAGTTAAAACCGTCCAATTTGAAAAGTAAAAATTTGGCAAAATCTCCTCTCTAATGCCTGCCAGTGATATCAGCTATTATGCCAACAGAGCCTTCAATACTCTCTCTGTCTCGAAATAAATATCATAATAGTTGACAAATCAATATTTTTAAGCTTTTAATTGTAACGATTGTGCCTATTAGAATAGGTAGTATAGGAAAACTTCATACCCTATTTTTAGTAAGGCGACATTTATTTTGGGGCAAACGAAAATAGAAAGTAGAACATTTATTCCGAGACGGCCAACAATCTTTGATTTCAGTTACTCATTACATAATAACAGGTTACTCCACATCCTCAAAACCTGATTTGGGTTTCTCAATTTACACCCAAATGCGAATCAGAGGTCTCCAACCAATGATCGTACTTTCCCAGTTTTAGTGGAATCACGCCCGGAAGGGTTTGTTTTCATTGTATCAGATTCAGGTGCACGGCCAGACTATTGAATTTGAGCATGGTTTTGATGCTTATGTAGTCAGTTCACTTATTTGGTTGTATTCAAATTTTGGAATAGTTTCGTTTGCATGCAAAGTGTTTGAAGGTATGCCATGAACTCGGGGTTTGGAAGAATGTATAAATGTTATGGGGTTTCACCATAGACTGAACTTAATAGGGAACGCCACAAATTGTTGAAACTGGCAAATATGCGAGTTGAGATCCAATGCACAACATTGTGTACCACACCATGTACTACAAGTAATTCAATGGTTTACATGTATGGGTGACATTAACTGTAAACCGTTAGATCATCAGTGGTGCATGGTGTGATACACAAAGTGGTACAGAAAATTTAGACTTTGCCTATGCTTGTTACCTTTACATGCCGAAACTTCAGTAGCAATCCAATAGTAGAATCACAACCAAAAACTGAGTAAGAGGATGTTATATTTGTATGCTACATCAATTGTAAATTTTTTCAAGCATCTTCATGGTTTTCTGCACAGTAGTCAAGCCTCTTCGTCTGAATCAGTGAGCAAGCAGCAGTTTCCATCTGCGAGGATAAAAGTACAAGCACTGTCTTAGTCCGAAGAAAAAGTAGTTTCTCTTCTTTCTTTAGTTTGCCCCAAAAAAAAAGCTGCAACTATGAAGTTGAAGCAATTAAAGCTACATAAAATTTGACTTGTCAAATGAGATTATCGTTTTTGAGATGTAAGGAGTATGCTTTGCAGAAAAGTATGATTGTGCATTGGAGTTGATATTTGATGTGGAGAAGTGTATGGACTTGCACGTGAAACAAAAATATTCTGCTCCCTCCGTTCCAATATAAAGAGTACTGTTTGACTAAACAAGAAATTGGGGAAATACTAATTTCCTAAGTTACTCATAACATAGGGTGGAAGATATGAATTCAAACTAGGTTCAATATTTGATATGAGAAGACCAACTCTAAACGAAGGTGAAAATAGTCGATTATAGCTGTTAAACAAAAAACCTTAAATACAAATGTTGCAGTTCAAACAAAATGCTTGTGGCTTAAAAACCATTTCAATTCAAGTGCCAAAAGCTTATTAATAAGTCGGTATTTACATGCTCATCAGAAATTCTGAATGTATTCTTGCCCCCATCATGTATAATGGGGAAAAAAAAGGGATATATGCCATGAACTTTACCCATTTTTACCAAATATTGCAACATACTCCCTCCGTCCCATTTTAAACTTCAAAAAAAAAGTTGGCACAAGAAATAAGATGAGAATCTTTATACTATAAAATATAGATAGTGGGGTAGGGTGTTGTGAGTATAGAAAGTGGGTAGGAGAGAGAAAGTGGGGTAGGGAATAGTTAGTGGATAGTTGTTGTGTGTATTACATGTAGGTCCCACTAAATAAAAAAGTATAAATAACTTTCCTTTTTTGGATTTTGAAGTTTAAAATGGGACACCCAAAAGGAAATTTTTTGAAGTTTAAAATGGGTCGGAGGGAGTACTCCTTAGTGCCTAAAAAAATACTATGTACGTTCCAAAAAAATAGAATAATGCCATAACTATTGCATCATTTGTGAAAATTTGTGAATGTACATTGTATTATTTGACATGTTTTTTTGCATTGTTTGAAGAGCAATGCAAAAAAATCTTGCTCACAAAATGAGGTGGCGATATTTTATTGGTTGCATCGATAATGGACCCGCCACAACAACAACAACAACAACAAAGCCTTAGTCCCAAAATATTTGGGGTCGGCTAACATGAATCCTCATATGTCATCGTGATAAAAGGAAGAGAGAGAGAGAGAGAGAAAGAGAGGAAAAAGATGGAGAACTAAAATAAATAAATAAATAATAATAATAAAAGTACGATCAACCCCCATCATTCACATGAATCTTCGCCCTCCACTCCGGCCTCTTCAACGCCACATCTTCATCCACTCCGAGTAAACTCATATCATTTTCAATCACTTTAATCCAAGTTTGCTTGGGTCTTCCCCTACCCCTCGCCATTTTATCACTTCTCCACTCTTCAGGCCTCCTAATCGGTGCATCACTCGGTCTCCTTCTCACATGACCAAACCACCTTAGACGATGCTCCCTCATTTTATCCTCAATGGGCGCAACTCCTACTTTACCCCTGATCACCTCATTTCTCAATCGATCTTTTCTTGTATGCCCACACATCCATCGTAGCATACGCATCTCCGCTACATTCATCTTATGAATATGCCACTGTTTCACGGCCCAACATTCAGTGCCATAAAGCAGTGCAGGCCTAATTGCCGTACGATAGAATTTTCCCTTTAATCTATTTGGCATGCCACGATCACAAAGGAACCCTGTGCCACTCTTCCACTTCAACCACCTGCTTTAATCCTATGAGCCACTTATTGATAATGGACCCGCCACACCCTAATTAAAATACATGGCATTTTTTTTTAGAAAACGCAACATAGGTTCTGACACGGCATTACATGTTGGCATGGAGATGTTGAGAAAATCATGAAATATAAAATTCATCAATGCTCACACAAGAATTTTCAAAAAGCAAGCCCCTAGGTATGCCCTAAGGTAGACTATGCATAGCGAACCTTTCTCCGCAAATTAATATCATTAATTAGTGTGCCTTTAAACATGTATCGTTTCATGTCAATCTAAGTGGAGAGTGAAAAAAGCGTCTAGCAGAAGTTGGAGGGCTTAATGTTAAACATACTTACTTTTGAAGTTCAATATACCATCCAAAAATAAAGGTCGCATTTGACTTGTCAATGTTTTAAAATAAATGTGTTTTACTTGCTCGTATATTGCTTGTACTATACTAAAAAATTCACCAAGATTGTTTCTTTATTTAGAATCGTGACATTAATTTTGGGATGGACTATAAAAGGAAAGTGCAACATTTATTTTAGGACGGAGGGAGTATTATTGATCAGAGTGAACCTTCCTTCTCTAATACTGTTGCTTCCAACTGGCAAGTCTTTTCTCATACCTTTTGAGGAGGGGAGTTCAATATGTCCAGATTCTGCAAAGAGTAGCCTAGTGGGAAGAGGGATTGCATTAGTGACATGTTTGGCAGAGCTCAAATCATGTCAAAAAGTAGCGTGGGAACACGAAAGGTAGCTTGTAATGGGTTCGGGAAATCGGAACTTTTGTTGTGCTCACACGACGTTTCAGTAATGTTATTAATAATGGTGTCACTGTAAACTATCTCCTCATACTTTCCTTTTCGCTTTGACTCTTTATATCTTTCGCTATCTGCATAAGTACCTACCATCGTTGGTCCGGAACTTACAAGCCACAAAGCACTCTAGGGGAAGAAATGCCATCTACAAATGTAGTCGCATATCAGGGCCTTTTGTTTTTTTCCGAGAGTTTTCTATTTGGTAGTTTTCGAAAAGAAAGTCCAAGCCCAAACTATTCAACAAGACAACAAAATGTCATACGGAGTATATATTTTTGTAAGCAAAGTGATTTGCGAATTTGCAAAATGTCAAATACTCCCTCCGTCCCAAAATGATCTTCTCATTTGTCATTTCTCATTGTCCTAAAATCTTCTTCACATTCCTACATTTTAGGCTTAAAAGTGCATAAACAAAGCATGACTAGTGAAACAAGTGTTCATATCCTTAAAAAGTTTGAATAGTCAAATGCGAAGATCATTTTGGGACGGAGGGAGTATTTTAACTCAGGGGTATGTTCTGCACCTAAGAATGAAATGCAACAGCACAAACGATTTCAGTCTAGATTCTATATCAGTTAACATTCAACTGCGTCGCTTTCCCTGCTATGCTCATGTACCAAAATAAGCATATTCGGTAGTACCATAACTTTAAGAACGAGCTTCTAATCTACCTAAAGATCAATACAGTTCTCATACAAGCAGAAGCTATGTTTTAATCAAGTTTTGACTTTGTCCCAGTTCTTCTACCACATCAAATCTCTTCCATGGAAATGCATGAACTTATTTAATAGTACTACAGTAACCAAAACAGATCCATCCCAATTAGGAAAGTTTCATTCAGGAATTGGGAATCCAATACAAGAAAAAAAAATCAAATCATTACATACCATAGTGAGGTGGTAGTGAAACCCTAACCTGAATGGAAATCAACGGTTGGATTCAGCAGGCAATGGCCGATTAAACCCACCGCGTCGGTTCATGTACTGCCTCGGTTGCCTCTTCGTCACAGCCCTAATTCCACTCACATCATTACCAGCCACGGGTTTCCCTTTAGTAGAATCAAACCCTACCGGAATCCCTAACATCTTCATCATCTCCAATTCCCCTGAATCCATCTCCACATCCTCCCCGCCGCCGCCGTCCGACGTGTCCTTGTGGTTCTTCTTGCTGCTCCCTGACAATTTCGTCAACGAAATCGGAGACCACTGCGGCAGATCTGTCTTAGTCCCCATGCTTGCGTCGCTTACGTGGGAGGTCGGGGGAAGGAGTGCGGTTGTGGTGGCGGCTGCGTCGGTATCTGTCGGGGGAGCGGTAACGAGAACGATGGCGGTCCGGTGAACGAGTGCGGGAGCGCGTGACGGGAGGAGCGGATTCGGTCTGGTGTGTAGGACCTTTTGCTTCGTTCACGTTCACGATCGCGATCCCGATCCCGGTCCCGTTCGTCTCTGTCTCTTTTTCTGTCTCTATCTGCGTCTCTGTCTTTTTCCCGGTGCCGGTCCCGAGCTTTGTCACGGTCGCCCATGGTGGTGTGCTACAGCAGACTGCTGCAGCAGTCGACAAATCTATTAAAATTAGGGCAAATTGCAATTTAGTTACCTGAGTTTTACACGATGTTTCAATTGGTTCCTGAATCCGTTTTTCAGCAAATTGGTTACTCCAGTTTGTCTTTTAGTTGCAATGTGGTATAAAAATGGATGAATTGTTAGTTTTTTAATGAAAAGGATGGAAAATCTAACAAGTTTCTTTTATAATTGCAAAGTGCACCCTCCAACTCAACTTATTCACATTTTTACCCATAATAAAAAATTTGTAACATCTGAAGACATTAATTAATAAACCTACAAATTCTAATTGTTTGTTTCAGAAAAACTTGAGCAAAATAATAATAATAATAATAATAATAATAATAATAAAAAAAAAAAAAAAAAAAAATCTTCTCGCTCTCACTTAAAAACATTGGGCATTTTCTTAAGTATATTATGCATTGTCCGGAAACAGTAAATTGACAAAAATTGCGCCGACAAGCCACAATTTCTTGTGCAAAAACGTTTCTCCAGCCATCAATTTTTTGATTAGAAATGACAAAGAGATCATGAAGGCAAGCACTACCAAACCCACTTGGATAGAGCAGAGAGAAACCAGTGGTCGCGAGAAGGGGGAGAAGGAACGTGGGTGGAGAGATCGCCATATTTGGTGGTTTCCTTTGTTTTTCGACAGGCCAAAACACTGTTCCGCTCTGGATATCATATTTTATAATTTTAGTTAAATAAAATTAGTATTTTTATGAATGATATGTATTTGTCATAAGTTAAATAAAATTATTATTTTTATGATAGATATCATAATTTTTATAATTTTGATGTAATAAATAAAATGAAAATGACTGAAACACTAATCTTTGGACATATGCATGCAAATTATGTTAGTTTTTAAACATTCGTTAGGAGTTAGGGGGTGAAGTGGGAAAATTTAAATTGTAGGGTTAACCATTGCAATTTTGAAAGAAGCTCGTTAGGTTTTTCATCCACTTTTGTTAGTTTTTAAACGATCCATCCATTTTTATACCACATTGCAACTAAATGACAAACTGGAGTAACCAATTTGCTGAAAAACGGATTCAGGAACCAATTGAAACATTGTGTAAAACTCAGGTAACTAAATTGCAATTTGCCCTTAAAATTATAACGCTCGTTATGGGAAAGGCAAAATACTACTCCCTCTGTCCCTAAATGAGTGTCCAAATTTCATTTTAAGAGACACTGAAAATCTCAATTTTTTGAACAATTTGGTAACAACGATTCATATATAATCTTGGAATCTCCTTTCCAAACCTTTAGTTTTGCACGTATAAAGAAACCGGTGAAAAAATTTCGAAAAAAAACGTTTAGGAAGAAAGTTATGTTAAAAAAAGACACTCATTTAAGGACAAAGATTTCTTAAATGGACACTCATTTAGGGACAGAGTGAGTAGTACGTATGTTCACGAGAACGTTAGGACCGTGATAAAATTAACGGAAATAAAATATGGATCTAATTTTAAGGACGAATTACTCAATTAGTCCCCTTACTATTTGTCTTTTATGAAATTAGTCACTGTATCAAAATTTTAAAATAAATCATCCTTTTACCATTCAAATTGAGCGTAGCTGGTCACTTCACTCAATTTTGTTAGATTTGAATTGTTAAATTATGTCACGTGAAATTCAAGCGATATTAACAGGAATAAGATGGTCGTCACAATGAAAATAATATATCCAAATTGGGTGAACACAAAATTCTGGGTGAAGGTATAAACGTAGAAGCTCCTCGACGCAACTGTAATGTTGTTGGGCTTAGTTGACTTATACTCCATCTGTCCCGGAATAAATGTCATAGTTGACAAGTTAATGTTATTAAGTTTTTAGTTATATTTCTTTGATTGCCCAAATTTATTCATATGGGTTGAGTGACACTTATCAAAATTTTAAAATAAATCATACCTATACCATTTAAATTGAGCGCAGCTGGTCATTTCGTTCAATTTTGTTAGATTTGAATCGTTAAATTATGTCATGTGCAATTCAAGCGATATTAACAGGGATAAGATGGTCGTCACAATGAAAATAGTACATCCAAATTGGGTGAACACAAAATTCTGGGTGAAGGTATAAACGTAGAAGCTCCTCGACGCAACTGTAATGTTGTTGGGCTTAGTTGACTTATACTCCATATGTCCCGGAATAAATGTTATAGTTGACAAGTCAATATTATTAAGCTTTTAGTTATGTTTCTTTGATTGCCCAAATCTATTCAAATGGGTTGAGTGACACTTCCTATGACATTGTAATGCTTGTGCCTATTGGAATTGGTAGTATAGGAAAATCACCAAACTTCATACCCTATAGGAGTATTTAGTAAGACGAGATTATTTTTTTGACAAACGAAAATGAAAAATAAGACATTTATTCCGAGCTAGATTGAGTCCTTTGATTGCTCAAAAATACCCTAACAAAAAAAAAAAACTTTGATCTTACCATAGCAAACCAAACTAGACATGCCCAAACGGTTCCGGTTCCCGGTTCCGGAACCGCCAGTTCCCGGTTCCCAAATAGACGGAACCGTATTTGAACCGTCCTAATCCGGTTCCCGGTTCTTGATTCTATTCGCCGGTTCCGGTTCCGATTCCATCGGTTCCATCCGGTTCCTTCACCAGTTAACATTTTTCTTCTTTTTAGCAGTTTAGTCCTAATCGTTAGAAAACTAACTGATTTGAATTTTTTTAGGTAAATTGGTTAGAAAAATTAACAAATTAAGTTAGTTTCTAAAAAGATTGGTTTTTTTATTCTTAAGCATAAAAAAAATCTAACAATATTTTTAGAGGAAAAAAAAGGGACGACACCCTTATAACTTTATTAATATAATTAAAAAAATTACAATGATGGGACAACCAAGTCTTTCTTTATAATTCAAGAGTAGACAAAAGGAGTCTTTACCTCTAATTACAACATTTATATATCTAAATGCTAGTTTAATTTAAATAAAACAAAACTACACAACAAACTTGGTTAGAAAAATTAATAAATTAAATTAGTTTTACTATATAAAAATATCTATTCTACTATATAAAAATAATACTCTGTATTTACTTTAAACGGTGGCAGTAAATGATTTCAACTAAAATCATGGAGCTTTGCTAAGGTGGTGGGGCTCACAACTAATTAATTCGTGTCTGGACCTTCATATGACAAATATGACAACGACGTGTGCTTGGGTGGAACCGTTCGGTTCCCGGTTTCGGTTCTCGGTTCCGGTTCCGGAACCGGCGGTTCCTCGGTTCTGAAATTGTTGGATTCGTATTCGAACCGTCTCAATCCGGTTCCTGGTTCCGTTCGGTTCTCAGTTCCAACGGTTCGCGGGTATAACCGGTTCCCGGTTCCGGTTCTACCCGCCGGTTCTCGGTTCTTTTTGGGCATGTCTAAACCAAACTACAGAATCACAATAAATCCTACTATTTGTGTTACTCCTTCCGTCCCAGTTTAAGGTTCTTAGTTTTTTTGCTGTTTCTCTGAAGCAACCGATAATTATTGGTTAATCCAATTATCGTAATGAAGATTTAAAAGTTGTTATTGATAGTATTTATAATGGTGTACCTAGGGCTGTAAACGAGCCGAGCCGAATCGAGTCGAGATTTGGGGTGTCGAGCTCGAGCTCGTTTAAAACTTATCGAGCTCGAGCTTTTATCGAGCTCGAGCCCACTTGCTTGTTCGAGATCGAGTCGAATCGAGCTCGCGAACAACTCGAGTCGATATCGAACTCGAGTTTTAACGAGCCGAGCTCGAGCTTAGTTTTTTTTAAGAAAAATATGGTCTTAACGAGCTTATTGAGCCGAATTTGAGTCGTTCGAAAACAAAAATTCAAGTTTAATGAGCTTATCGAGCCGAACTCGAGCTTTTAACGAGCTAAACGAGTCGAACACGGTCGGCTCGATAACAAAAACGAGCTTGACAATCGGTTCGAGCTCGACTCGAACTACACCTCGAGATCACTCGAGCTCGAGTTTTTTCACGAGCCGAGCCCGAGCCAGCTCGGTTCGTATAATAGCCCTAAGTGTACCAATAACAAGTTTTAATATTTTCATCACTTGGCCAAAGTTCTTTCAAATAAACCTCTAAAAAACTAACAACCTTAAAATGAGACAAACTAAGAACCTTAAACTGGGACGGATGTAGCATTAATTTTACAAGGAGAGAGATAACAAAGAGCTGGCATCAACATTTGCCGCCTAAAAATAAGCCTTAAGCGATTAATCCTTTCATTCTTTTATTGTGATGACTATATAACCCCTCCATCTCTATCTCTTAGTAGCTTTCTGATTTCAATAAATTGTTAATTATGCTTTCGCGTTATGCTTTCTTTATTTATATGCTTTCTTTTTATTATGCAATTGAGCTTTTTTTGTTACTGCATCGGAATTAAAATTCCTCTCCTCAGTCGAGATCCTCTGCTTTATCTCCTTAGTCGAGAGTCTTTGCTTTCTCTCATTCATCGAGAGCCCATGCCTTCTCTCCATTTTGTTGAGAGTCTTTGTGTTTATCGAATTACGTGTTGTTGCAATGTTTGAAATGCTTGGTTGGGCACATGTTGCCGACCCTAATGTTTTAAAGTATCATGCTCTCAAAGCCAAATACTTCATGTTTGTGGATTTTCTGAATGCCAGATTTATGCAGTATCCAAGTAATACTTGAAGAAGCATTTGCGCATACCAAATCATTCTTCATAAGGATATTCGATGAAGAATTGGTTCTGGTGATATCAATAATATTTTAATTTTGACGATGTTAGAAAATGTTTTTCAATTGTTTTAATGAGAATTGAATATTTTCATTGTAATTGTTATATTTGTGATGAGCCTTCAACCGTTGAAGACCGCCGCTTTTTATATTTATTAATGCAAGTATGTCATTGGCTTAAAAAAAATTACCATTAGCAAACTAAACAGATGATGATATGCTCCCTCCGTCTCAGCTCGCTTGACACTTATGTTCATTTTAGTCCGTCCTAACTCACTTGACACTTCCCAAAATAGCATACTTTTTATAATTATATATTCACTCTACCTGACTACTCATTCTCTCTCTTCATTTTCCACCACTCAATTTATTCAACCAACACTACTATTTACCCCACTTATTCTCTCTTTCTGTTCGAAATATGCCTATTAATCAATGACTATTGGTTAAGGATATGTGACAATTCGAATAATTCTTGGGACTTGAATTGGCAAAAGAAAATCCTTTTGGTACCAGGATTAAGGTTTATTGGATTTATTAGGTTGCTTATTGGTAAAATGAATTGTTCAAGAATTAGGAAAGTCTTTTCCTAATGAGAATAGAATTACTTTGTACACAAGAAATAGGATTCCAATTACTTTGTACACAAGGAATATGATTCCTTCTCCTTTAAGGGTTTATGTATTTCTGACTATAAATACTACCCTCTCCCCTAGTATATTTTTTGTCGGTCATCTTTGAGAGATACAAGTAGAGATCTAAAATCTAGATTTAGGTTGACAGAACTATTGGGCTCAATAATTCGTGCAAATAGATTAGAGAAGATCGTCTTTTGTAATTGTCATTGAATAATAATATATTCTCCCTCCGCCCGTGGATGTAGCCAAGTTGGTGAACCACGTAAATTCTTGTGCTGTGTTTGATTATTTCACTTGACATCGTTCTTTATATTTATTGCTTTAACAAGTGGCATCAGAGCTAAATTGGTTAGGACAAGATCCGAGTATTCCACTGCAGATAGAAGAAGATTGGTCAAGGATTTGAATCATCGATCGACAAGATTAATGGGAGGAATAGTATTTTATTCTTTGGCAGATCAAGATGAAGGCCCTGCAGTTTGCGTGCAGTGCACGTGAAGTTCGCGTGCAGCGAACGTGTATCGTACGTGCAGTTTGCGTGCAGCGAACGTGCAACATCCGTGCAAAAATCTGGGTGTCTAGGTTGGACACAAACATAAATCGTGTTGAAGAAACAAGGCTTATTGGCACCCTCGTGACGAATAGATCCAATACAGACAGAGAGTCAGCAGGGATAGTTGCGGAAGGCAGCAAGGGGTCTAGCAAGAAGAAGAATTCTAAAAAATCTTATAGCAAGAGGGGCCCGAGACCTGATGAAGTTTGTAATTTTTACAAGGAGGGGAAGGGAAGCGAGGAAGTGATGGATTCTATGGAGGAAAAGGCGCATTCACAAATCATCATTGGTCTTGGTGATGATGTTCTTGTGGAGGTTGCTATGGAAAATAGTGACAATGGTGATTTTGCTCTAATAGTGGAAGAAGGCTCACGACGTGGGGATGAGTGACTTCTAGATCTAAGGGTAGAGCAAAGCGAGATAGTTGAGGAAAAGGTGGAGCTGATTTCTAAAAGGAGTAGATGGGCAAATGATCCTGATGTACAATGTCGCGACCCCGACCCTGCGGGCCGGGAGCTCACGAGCTGAACGTCGACTTAAAACAATAAAACACCAAAATACAGAAGATAAAAATTCCCTTTGATACCAAAAGATGATAATACACAGTTTTAGAAATTCAAATATTAACAACATTACTAAACCACTAGTATAAGCTCCACAAGCTTACACCAAAATACAAAATATTACAACTTCTTAATGACGTCACAGTTTGGTAATACTATCCCAAATGTTATACATTTAAGTAATGCAAAACGAACAACAACCTGCCCAAAAGTCACGATCACTCTCGACGTTCTTCTCGTGATCAGCGAGTCCTATTACTTTCCTTCTGGGGGGGGGGGTTTAAGGAAAAGCAAAGATAAAAAGAAAGGGGGTGAGATAAATCTCAATAAGCCACTTATGAAACTACATGACATGCTATGATGCAATAAACAATAATAAAACTCACATAACACGTAGCAATTAGCAGTTATCAGATAGCAGCGGAAATAAACAAGTAACAAAGGATATTGAGCCAAGGTTTCCACCAAACGGATATAATAAGAAAACCCTGCGCAGCTTCAATCGATCGACCAATCAACCCATCTTCATAGAAGCATAAACAGCTGAAGATAATAACCCCGGTACCGGTGCCATGAAACCCATAATAGTGACAAGGGGAAAATGACACAAAGTCATAGCCCAAAACGAATAGCTAGAAATACTCACTCAAGGGAGCTAGCTCATCCCAACCAAGGCCATCTGGAAGGGGAAAGAAGGACCAATGGGCGATACTATACTGGACTTGGCTCGTGCCATTATAATATTATCCATTGCCTGACTCGAACACAAATACCAGCTGGACTTTCAAATAAAGGCTAAGTAATAAAATACTAGCTCAATAAACAACTAATGATTCCAAAGTAGGGAATCATACCAAATAGTCATCATAAAGACAAACCAATCCAAAATTCATCAAAAAGATGTTCCAAAATTTCAAAATAATACTTAGTCAATTTTCACAACATTTTTGTTCACAAATGAATCATTTTCAAACACTAGAGTGTTCCTCGGTGACCATCTAACTCAATTAGAGTAGTGCTCCGAGCCTAGACCAAGCTTGACTCCTAAAGCAACCAAAATAAAGACCTTCAGTTCAGCCATTATAGGCGGTCGCCCAAAACTATCATGGGCGGTCGCCCAAAACCCTTCCTTCTCCACCAAATCGACTGATCACCTGGGCGGTCGCCCAACCCAAAAGTGGGCGGTCGCCCACTACCCCTGTTCTGCTGGAAATCGGCAGAAATGACCTGGGTTCTTACAAACTCTTACCATTCCACAACTCAACCAAAATCTAACACTTCTATCTACCATACTAAGGTACTAAAACACCATATGAGCTTAAAAAGGCTTATATAACAACATCTAAACACACAAATCCAATAATGATCTAAAAATCATATTACCACAAAATGCATAAAATGTCAATCAACTCACAATCCAACTAAGAAGCAATATATAGTAATCAAAGCATCATCTAAACTTAGAATGAACATTTTTTTTTGCATAAAAGGGGGAAAGCAACTTACTTGGAAATTTATGAAAGGAAATAGAATTCGGATTTTCTTGGCTATAAACGATCCTAGCGACGATCTAAACATTTTATATAAAATGAGTATTAAGAAAAGATGAGTAAAAGAAGACCAAATGAAAGAAAAAGAGATGGAGCTTTTCTTACCCTTTTCAACAATGGAGAGAAAGAGAGATTACTCTGTGTGTGTGTGTGTGGTGAGGAAGAGAGTGAGGGAGAAGGGAGGTATAAGGGAGATATTTAAATAGTTTCACAATTACCCCTCTACTTCTACCTTCCACACATAACCCTTATTAAACCCTCCTACAAACTAAAGCCCCTAACTTCATTGACTCATCAAGATCAAGAGTAACTGATCAATAATTTCAACTTTTTGCCCTTTGTTTTTAGGTAAAATAGACTATACCAACTACAAAAAAAAAAAAAAAAAAAAAAATAAATTACAGCTAAAGTTATTACAAAAAATAATTAAAGATAAAGTTATTGGGAATGTTGACCTAATTCAAAACAACCTCATGTGGAAATCGGATATCAAGTCTAACCCAACCCAACTAATTTTAATTTGATTGTCTTCTTGACCCACCCGATTACCCAACAAAACTACTTGTTGCCATTTTGTTCTTGAACATGGGTCCGAACTCTTATTATTCAAGTGCATAACAATCGGTAGAATATGTCGTAATTTGAATATCAAATGTGATCAGTTGTGTGGCACGACAAGATAAAGACTTCATATGCTATTACGTTCATTTAAAAATAAACCAAATATGGTATATTAACTAAGCTCTACACATAAATGAATGGTCTCATTAATTTTTGATAAACGGCTTAAACTTTATCGAAAAGATTTTTGATTGTTCGCTCTCCTCATACTTCAACATTATTGGCTTGCAACTCAACCCCAATTTTTTAATACTAAAATTCAAATAGATAACTTCTCAAAGACATGGGTAAAATTGTCATTTGTTAGGTGTATTTCATTTTCTTTTTGAACTCAATATCTAAGAAAAATAGTTTATTACTTTATCATCTGGTTAATTTCACTGCCCACCCTCAAGGTTTGGACAAGTCTCACTGCCCCCCTTGAAGTTTGATTTCGTCTCACTGTCCACCCTTTTGACAATACATTTGCTATTTTACCCTCGCCTTTATAGATAAATTGATTTATATATCCCATTACTTGTGATTAAATTCACTTGAAAAATCACAATAATACCATCTAAATAAATTTGAAGTAAAACAAATATATGAAAACTTAATGCTCTATTAAATAAGTTATAAATTATTACTAATCCTCTTTATTCAAATTTTATATTTTTTATCAAACTAAATAACTTTCATTGTAATTTTGGAGAAATAGTCATACTACTAATTAATTTTAAAGTTAAAGTAATTTTTTTATTAAATGTTAAGCATAGTAATACATATCTGATATTTTAAAATATAAATAATATGTAAAAATCACTAAAATTTTATAATAATCAATAAATTTCTATTTCAAATAAATCAAATTGCTTTGAATAATTTTTCATTATATCCAAATTCATTTTGGAAAAATGGTAAATAAAAAAATTGTTTCATTTCCTATTCATAGCTTCTCAACTCTCTTTTTTTTCGTTTAATATTTTTTTTTTATCTTACCCATTGTTCATTATAGTAATTGTAACTAGATTAACTATTTATAAGTTAAAACAACACTTTTATATTAATATTAACACTAATAATTATTATATTGCAATAATAAAAAAAATTATTTATAAATATTAATAACTGATACCTTTTCTTAATATTTCACATATATTTAAAAAAATGAATTTTGATATAAATAAAATATATTCAAAGAAAAAAACATTAGATAGAAAATTGTTTATTTAATATAAAGGGTTAGTGATTTATAATAAATGATTAATATAAAACTATAGTGAATAATTACTATGTTGCACGCTAATCAAAAAAATATTTGATCTTTGAAATTAATTATTTATATGACTATTTTTCCAAAATCACAATAAAAGTATTGAGCCTAATAAATTATAAAATTTAAACAAAGATTTGATTAGTAACAATTTAGAACTTATTTTTATATAGAAGATTTATGAGTTTTAATATATTTTTTATACTTATTTTCTTTATACATCAAATTTATTTAAAATGATATTATTTATATTTTTCAAATGAATTTAATTATTATGATATATAAATCAATTTCTCTATAAAAGTGAGGGTATAATAGTCAATGTATTGCCAAAAGGGTGGGCAGTGAGAGGAAATCAAACTTCAAGGGGGGCAGTGAGAGTTGTCCAAACCTTGAGGGTGGGCAGTGAAATTAACCCCTTTATCATCCAATTCCTTTATTTATGTGCTCCCAGTCCATTACTGTGCGGAACACGGGCTAAATTACTAATTAATTTAATGGACCACCCTACCCTACCCTAAGCATTGGAGTTTGGAGGTTACAAGCCTCAATGTTATTATTGCATCCCGTGACAAATTGAGAAGGTTACCTCTTTATTAGGAAGATTGACCCACCCACCCATGATTTTCTTGGATTTTTATTTTGATTTTCTTGACACACCGTGTCCAAAACATGAGAAAGAACGGAAATTTTTTGAGTCTTATAAAATTTTAGAAATGCATAAATTTATAAAAAAAATATTATATCCTCATTTCCATAATGACTTTAACATTGATTGAACCACCCGCCCACAATTTTCTTGAGTTTTTACTACTACTTTCATCTCAAAATAAATATATAAAAATTAAATTTATTTTTAATCAAGATCAATTCCTTTTTAAAAAATATTTGTAAGAGAAAAAACTTATACAACAAAAAGTAAAGGAAAAGAAAATAGGCAACATGAATTATGACGGGCAATTGTGTCACCACGTTAATTAATCATAATAAACATTAATGAAAGTAGTGGAAAGACAAATTATATAATGGAGCTAGCCATAGCCCCTCGCAAATGTTACTATGTTTCATAAAATGAAATATTTTTAGTAAAATTTATCTCTGATAAAAATGTACAATAAATAAACTATACTATTACTTAAAAATGTAATGAATCAATTGCAAACACTTATACTATTTAATGAAAATAGTCCTTCTTTTGCCCAAAAATAAATGACATTTTTTTTAAATTTTGTCCCAAAATTTGCGAAAAACATTGTCCGTAAATATGTTTTCACTAAAACTTTTTCTCTATTTATTACCTACTTACAAAATTAGAAATTTAGAAACTAGATAGCAAAAATATTCATACACTTTTTTATTAAAATTCACAAAAAGTTGAATTTCTTAAAAATATATATAAAAAAATCATTTGGGACAGAAAAAATACAATCCAAGGCTTATAGGTTTATGCCTAATATACATGTTAACTTTTTAACGGTTTTATATACTCCCTATTTTATTTTAACTTGCATAAAAATGGTCCATTCACGGCAAGAAGGAAAAATGCATAATGTAGTTAATGGTCCATCTTAAAATTACATAAGTCTCATAATAATTTACATTATTATTTTTGGCTCATGGATAAGCCCGAGCCGAGATCTCCTGTACCACTTTTGTGTGACACTCCATGTACCACTCGTAATCCAACCGTTCACATGTTTAAATAATATTAATTTAATGTCAATCTTAATAACTGTCTGTAAGCCATTAAATCACTTGTGGCACATAGAGTGGTACACAAAGTGGCACAGATGATTTGGACTCGATAAGCCCTATTTTCTAAAATGTCATATTTTTTTTTGAGTTATCTTATTTTACTCTTAACTCATTATACATATTTACATTTTTTTAAATTATGAGTCGCACATGCAAATTCTTATACACGCAATATTTTTCACTCTCACAAGTATATATTTTTTTCTGTTTCAGAGTAAAAATAGTGTAAATTGTTATCGGAAGAGGAGTATAGATTAATAACGTTAAATTAGTTCATATACGCCCTCTGCGTCATAACTATGTGTATAAAATGAGTTTTGCACGGAAATTAAGGGATGAACAATAGTGGGTAGTTGTTGTGAATGTAAAAGGTGAAGTATGAAAGAGAAAGTGAGGTAGAGAATAGTAGGTCGATTGGTGTTGTGAGTATAAAAGTAAAGTATGAGAAAGAATGAGGGGAGAAATAATAAATATTATTTGTCATTTTAAAAAAATGTGACTTATAAAAAATGAGACGATTAAAAAGAAAATTTGCGCATATAATTATGGGGATGGGAGGGACTACAATCATAAACATTGAGCCAACTTAACAAAATTTAGCAGTGACCCCATTTGACTTCTGCTGTTGATCATGTTCCCCTTATTATTAAATTCACACAGAGAGGGTGTTGTCATATTTATACCCTCTCTCGACTGTCCTGTGAACAAGTCAGTGGTTTGTTTTGTTCAATTGTGTACTCCAATTCCACATTTCTTTCTTAGGGAACCCAAAAACATACCTCAATCCAAACTTCTTCTTTGTCTCCAGAAAAAAAAAAATGAAGTATATTCGCGGTGGCAGTTTCAAGCGACTTTTCTCAATCAAGCGTCAAAGCTTCGATGGTCAACTCCCCCAAAAACAATGGATTCCCAGTAAAGATGACTACATTGAAACTTTTAAACAGTCTTCTTCTCCAAAACCCACTTGGAAATGCTTCTCCTTTCAAGAAATCTTTCTTGCCACCAATAATTTTTCCCCAGGTACCCTAACTTTCCCAAGAAAATTTCAACCTTTTGTCTTTCTTGAATCACCCTTTTTGAGTCAATTTGACAATTTCTTGAGAGAAATGTTTGTAAATTTTGTATCTTTGTGTGACCAAGTATGTTGAACTTGTGTAATTTCTTTGTGGGTGTTAAAAAGATTTTGAATTATGGCAACTGTGTGTTTTTGTGTGTGTGTGATTTTGGTGTGATTTTGTGATATTATGTGCTTAAATGTGTGATTTGTGTAATGGGTATCAGAAAATATGGTTGGAAAAGGAGGGTATGCAGAGGTTTACAAAGGAGTGCTAGAAGATGGTCAAGCAATTGCTGTTAAAAGACTATCAAAATCATCAACTGATGAGAGGAAAGAGAAAGAATTCTTGACTGAGATTGGAACATTAGGTCATGTTAACCATCCAAATGTGTCATCATTATTGGGCTGTTGCATTGATAATGGCCTATATCTCATTTTTCAGTTCTCCTCCAAAGGCTCTGTTGCTTCTCTTCTTCATGGTATTCATTCATTCATTCATTCATTCTCACATTTTCTGGAATCCCTTCTGAATTTCATATGTTAAATCATATTTTTAACGTCGTTCGTTTGATTGATTTTGGTTATTTGTCTGGAAAATGTTTGTTTAGATGAGAATTTACCGGTAATGGATTGGAAAACAAGGTATAAGATTGCAGTTGGAACTGCTCGAGGTCTTCATTACTTGCATAAAGTATGCCCGAGAAGAATAATTCATCGCGACATTAAGGCTTCAAATGTTTTGGTTACTATGGATTTTGAACCACAGGTACCATTTTCCTATATATTCTGCAGTCTCAAACTTATTTCAATGTTTTAGGTTTCAATCACCATTTACCAATTTTCCTGAAATTTTCAGATATCTGATTTTGGTCTTGCGAAATGGCTTCCATCACAATGGACTCATCATTCCATTGTTCCAATCGAAGGGACTTTTGGGTAAGCATTAATTGATTTCTCCTACAATTTTGTAATCCATTCATTGATTTTATTGTCTTTGTTAATGTCTTAACTTGAAAATCTTGACATGCTCTTTAGACATTTGGCACCAGAGTACTTCATGCACGGAGTTGTGGATGAGAAGACGGATGTGTTTGCATTTGGGGTCTTTTTACTTGAACTTATATCAGGCAAAAGACCAGTTGACGGGTCTCACCTAAGCTTGCATAGCTGGGTACTACTGCAAACCCTTTAAATTTATTTATTTATTTATTTTTTTGTTAAATGAGGAATTGCATATATATGTCCTTGAGGCTTATTTGTATTCGGTTTACATATGCATTGGATATTAACATCTTTTAATTTTTGTTTACGACTTTTAACAGGCCAAACCTATATTGAACCAAGGGGACAATGAAAGGCTAGTAGATTCAAGGCTCGATGGGGCTTATAATATCACACAGCTGGACAGCCTTGCTTTTGCAGCCTCTCTCTGCATCCGAGCTTCTTCCACGTGGCGACCCACCATGAGTGAGGTAGTTGATATTCTTTCTACCTCCACTCACTAATTTCATTTCGCGAAATTAATTAAGATAAATTAAACTAGATTATTCTTGCTTAATCACCCTTCTGATGAGGGTATATTCAGTCTGCACCCTTCTTATGAGGGTATATCAGTCCAAGAACTTATATCTTACATTGCATTTTCTTAATTTGTTTTGATATATATATATATATATATATATATATATATATATATATATATATATATCCGTCCCCGCATATTTAGATACTTGAAGCGTGTTCCATTTTTTCTTCTACAACCCTCAAAACCAGCATGACTTTTTAATATCAACGTATATTAATTTACTGTATAATTCCCTATGGAGTTAATCATACTCCCTCTGTCCCTAAATGAGTGTCCATTTTCAAGAAATCTTTGTCCCTAAATGAGTGTCTTTTTTGAACATAACTTTCTCCCTAAACGTTTTTTTTCGAATTTTTTTTCACCGGTTTCTTTATACGTGCAAAACTAAAGGTTTGGAAAGGAGATTACAAGATTATATATGAATTTTTGTTACCAAATTGTTCAAAAAGTTGAGATTTTCAGTGTCCCTTAAAATGGAATTTGGACACTCATTTAGGGACAGAGGGAGTATTAATCATGGAATATTCACCGACGATTTCCATTACAATGACCACTGACCAACTTGTTTTCAATCAACTGTAGGCTAGTATTATACATAAGAGTATGGCATAGTAGACGCCTCTAATTATTCTAAACAATGAATAAATTTCTTGATAAGGACTGGGGATATCCTATTTGCATGTCATGTTAATGACTTAAATTTCAAAAGTAATATACAGTATATGTATTCATTAATCCATTCTCATTCAAATCTAAAAGGATTCTCGTGCCTCAAGATAATACAAAATCTTAATTTGTCGCGTAACTTTATTTCTTTAATGAAATGGCTTTACATATCACTATCCACCCGTCGGGACAGTAAAATATGATTTGGTGATTTGTGCTTATAATGGGGTTATTAGCACAATCTTTTATGCAATTCTGATTAGTCTATTCTACCTAATCCGAATACGAGACTGGATTAGACATTACATTAGTACCCCTCCCATGTGATTACAAGATCGGTGCTCTGCTGTTAAACAAGTATTAGGTGTGGGTCTGTGGTTTTTTTATCAAGTTCTAAGCGCGAATAGGAAAATGTTCTTTACATGTAATTTGTCTTGTAAATGCGATAGAAAAATGGGGGGGGGGGAGTCATGGGCATAATCGTCTTTCTATGATGGACCACACATTTTGTTTCCGAATTCAAACTTCTTAACCATACTGAATAATTATAGTATTGCTGCATCCATGTATATATACAAGACAACTGCATGTAAACGGGGAGGGTTGATAGTGACGGAAAAACTTTACTAAACTATCTCATTAAGGGCCAAAAATGCTTTGTTTTTTTTTCTTTCATTTTAATTTCTTGAAATAATAAGGTTATGTAGGAAGGTTAGCTGTTCCTTTCTTTCATTTATCTTTCAGTTTTCTTGTCATCTGTTGTTGTCGTGCATTTATAGAAAGAAGAAAATGGAGGGAAAAGTAAAAAATGGACACCCGTTTGGCTCGTACGCTTTCCTGACTTTTCCTCTTAGAGGCATGTCTGAAACGTATTTGCTAGTAAACATTAGCGAAAAATACCAGATTAGCGAGCAAACAGAGAGCCATCAAGTTTCAACCACCACATTATAATTAAATCAAGAATACTCGTAAACTAACATATGTAAATGTCCTTTTCTGTCGTTCCATTTTATGAGATGAGCGGACATCCAAAATTCTTGATTTTTTTAACATAGTACTATCAATAATATATCCTTAATGTCGTTTTTTTTTTTTAATCTTCCTTGTTTATTAGGTACTGGAGGCGATGTTGGAAGGGGAAACGAACAAAGAAAAGTGGAAGATGCCGGACGAAGAAGATCAAGATGAATTTTGGGGGTTTGAGGATCTTGAATGTGAATGTGACAGTTCATTCTCAACCTCTCTTGATCAAGATTCAATCTCAACCAAGAGTAGTAGCTAAAATTTGAACCCTACCTTAGCCAGTTGCTACATCCACATTTTGATCAGTTAGTCCACATGTACATAAACATTAAAAAGAATTAAAAAAAAATAAAAAAATAGCTGCACATTTATGTAAGTTGTGTACTTGTAGCATCAGAAGTAGCAAGTCATATGCACTCTCAAATAATTTTTCTCTATATTATGGAGAAATTGTTTTTATGAAATGGGAAATGGTGCTCAAGCTCTCAATTGTGATCCGTCTATCTCGATCTTGACGGTCAGGGTTAATTTGTAAAAAAATTTACAAATTATAATTTTTTTTAAAAAAAATCAGAACGGTTGAAATTGAGGTAAACAGACAGTACGCCTGACTGTTTTGCAGTTGGACATCGCCCACGTTGGATCACTTAATCATGTAGACCAACTCATTTACACATGCCATTGCTCTTCCAGCTCATTGAAAGATATCCACCAGGAAACAAAGCTTATACATGTCTGACTGACATGTTGCCAAGATTTCCTATTTATTGAGAGATAAGAAGGGGAGAAAAAAAAAAAAAAATCAATTTTAAAATTTGGAAACTTAATTGGTCTCATTTTTTTTTTTGGTTATTTCTTATAATATGTGAGCTTAGAAGCAAATTTGGTCAGTATAATATTATAAGTTTTATAAATTTAATAATTTAAAAAATTTAATGAAATTTATTTTTTTGGGACAAGTAAAAATGAAGACAAAAACTTGTGTGAGAACACTCCAACCCGTCTCATGGGTGAGACGTGTCATTTTTTTGACCCATTACCTGACCCACAACCCTGCTCCAGGACCCATGGGGGACCCTGCCACGTGGCAGCCCCTCATTGGCCCCAATTTTTTTATTTTTTATTTTTATATTTTTATATTTTTATTTTTGGTTTTTTTTCGGTTTGTGAAAAGTAATAGTTACCATCTCTTAAAGTAATAGTTACCATCTCTTAAAGTAATAGTGTTATTCCTATGTTTTCTTCGTTTGCCAAAAGTAATACTTATTATAACTAAAATGTAACAAACGTGTTATTTATATGTAATAGTATTTGTAAATAATTGTAATACATATGTATAGATATCTATTTGTTTTCAAACAATAAGTTACAATGGGGTCAAATTTATCATGATACATGTAAAAGTATTACATTATCTATAGAAATCTGTTACAATTTCGTCAATCAAAGTGTTACATTTACTTGTATAAACTTACTATTACATTCATATACATAAGTTATTACTTTTCAAATGGGTAAAAACGAGCTTTTGTTTTTTTTAAAACAAGTATTACGTTTACTTATGAACAATGTTACTTTAAGAGATGGTAACTATTATTTTTTGCTAAACCACTGAAAAGCCGAAAAAAATAATATAAAAACTCAAAAAAAACAAAAAAAAAAAAAAAAATTTTTTTTTTTTTTTCGGCCAATGGTGGGTTGCCACGTGGCGGGTTCGGCCCATGGGTCATGGGGCGACCCGTCTCATGCATGAGACGGATCCCCTTGTTCTCATGGGAGACCACCTCAAAAAGGAAATATGAGATTTTTATTTTGGGGAAGAGAAGGTAACGTACCCATACAATCCTTGCCCTTCATGAGTTAGTTTAATTAATGCAATCACTTTCATGTCAATTTTGTTCACAGGAATTAAAACCTTTGTCCCACCTACACCATATTTTCTTTTTCACCCCCTCCTTTTCAAACTTACGTCAACATGCACGCCATTTTATTTTGTACAGCACAACAATTCATTTTTACCGATATTTTTATACAAAAATATCACCTTTTGGATCACATTTTGTATTGAGTTGGTCTCCTGTAAAAAGTATTTTTCCTAATTGTTAGGAAAAACGTGTTTTTCAAAACCTAACCTACAGAAGCCTTTATATTGATATCCAGAATGATTATTACTGATATCCAGGACCCTTCTGGCTATCACTTTCAAAGGTTCTGGCTATCAATCTCATATCCAGAAAGCTTTATATTGATATCCAGAACTAGAGAACCCTTCTGGCTATCACTTTCAAAAAGGTTCCTACTATCAATCTCATATCCAGAAGGCTTTATATTGATATCTAGGACCCATCTGACTATCACTTTCAAAGGTTCTGGCTATCAATCTCATATCCAGAAGCCTTTATATTGATATCCAGAACCGTTGAGAAGTTCCGATTATTTACAAAAATGCCACCGCGTTTTTTTTTAAAACACGTTTTTCCTAAGAGTTTGGAAAAAACGCGTTTTTCCCAAGATTTTACGTTTTGTATTAATGTCAATTGTATTACCAATACATAGATATTCTTAGATGACAAACAACGTAAATGTAAATACTACTCCCTCCGCAAATTCGTGAGAATACTGTCCCAAAATGAGTCTTGTAGTAGTGAGTTTTTTACTGCTATGTTGCAGACGTGCGGATGAATCTTGCTACTTTATTTGTATGTGTGGACAATGATTTGGGTAAAATCTTTTAAATACCGTATTAATTTTAAACACACATTTCAAATAAGAGATGGACAAAATCATACCATTACGATGTAAGTTAACAAAAAGAACTCCGTATCAGTTCCACTTCTCCGATAATAATGATCATTCCTATAGCAAACAGTGGCCGAGCCAGAAAATTTAATCAATGGGGGTAAAATGAATCCTAGTGTATTTTTTCCATTAAATCAAGAGGGCAAGTTATAAAAAATTACACTAAACCATCATAATTTCAAAAAATTTGCACTAATAAAAAAAATTGTTCAAACCAATGGGGGGCAATTGCCCCCTTAAGCCCTTCCTAGCTACGCCTCTTATAGCAAAATCCATATTTAATTGTAACGATGGATACTAAGTTGTTAATTAGCATGAGTCATGATTATTAGGCCAAATAAGAATAAAGCATGAGTCCATGACTAAGTTATTTAAAATGAAATTCTTAATTTATGTGTAAGTTTAAAAAATAAGACCCAAATTAGTCAAAGTTAGTAAAAACACAGCTGATTAAGTGTAAATTGAGCATCATACCTAGCAACTGGCAAGACAATGAACTTGGTACACCAACTACATTGCGTATCATTATTTTGTTATTATTCACACAAGATGCTGATTTTTGATGAGGCTAGCTACTTCAACAACCTAAGGAATTGGACGTGTATATATATATATATATATTAGAAAAAAAAAAAATCTTGTCACATAATAAATGTTGCATTTTTTAGTCAGCTTCAAAACAAACGTCACAATTTTAATAAGAAAAATATCGTAATATAATTGTATCATTTTTATCACGGTATAAGCAATATATGTACAAATAAACAAATACATTACTTAAAAGAATTTGATAAGTCAAACAGCAACACTGTTTGGGCTTGTGCTACATGAAATACTATACTCCATTCGTCTCATACTTATCGCTACTCATTTTCATTTTGGGCGTCTCATACTTATTGATACTTACCCAAAATGTTCACTTTTCTCTCTCCTATCCAATCACAACAACTATCCACTAACTTATTTTCTCTCTCATACTCACTCACAATACTTACTTTTCCAACATATTTTCTTAATCCCGTGCACTCCCATTTGGTAACAATAAGTATGAGACGGAGGTAGTTATTATAGGTATATCACAACAAGCTTAGGTCGACCGGGATTCTCTGTACTAGATTCTTATCTACTAATAATTTCCAAATGATAATTTAGAATTCAAAAATAATACAAAAATCTACAATGAAAGCTCTAGTAAATTAATATATATTGCGCATGGTAGCATGTATATAGAAGCAGTTTGATGAACCAACAGATAGATTATTTTGTCCATTTATTTATAAAATTAAATTGAATAATAATAATAATAAAAAATGCTCTAATTAATCACCTCCCCCATGTGTTAGTTCAACCTACACACACAGATGGTAGCACCTGGAAAGAATATGGAGCCCTTTTATATTTTTATGTGGCATGTCTGATTCTGAAAAGTTTGTTGGTGTGGGTTAGAACTTGGAAGAAGGTTTGTTTACATTTTATAATTTATGAGTTATTATTATTAACATAAAATTGGATTTATCAATGAGATTATTAGGTGTGGGTTAGAACTTGGAAGAAGGTGATTGATTCATCTTGACTATTGGCGTGCGTTATATGCCTCCGGCCTCATGCTGAATCTTGAGACGTCTATTTCATCGATGTGTTAGTTTAGTTGTTTGATGTCGGACCGCTGTATAATTCAGACTGTATAACTTCTAATTTTGATAATAGTTTTCAGATTAAAACAAAATGTGCACGACTTTATAGTTTTTAAATTTCTCAAAAAATTAAATAATGTGTTTATAATACTACCTCCGTCCCAGCTCAATGTGCACTGTTTGACTTTTTTTGGTCAACTCGACTGAACTTTGACCTTAATTTTATGAAAATCTATGTGTCTCTATGCAATTTTGAAATATGTTATTGATACTACTCCTAACAATAAAACAATAACAACTTTTAAATTTGTATAATAATAGCTAGATTTTTACAAAATAATGGTCAAAGTTCGAATGAATTGACCACATAAACAGTAAAAGTGCACATTGAGCTGAGACGGATGTAGTATGTCCGAGTTGAAATTGGTAAACCTAGAAATGGTAAAATAAACTGAAATGCAAGTATTGTTAGTTAAAATAAAAAAAATATACAAATCAAGTATTGTAGTCGAACGAAATTTTTTTGGTAAATGATTAAGTACGCGGCAAAGCATGTACCAATCAAACCGAGGTTGTGTTCAGTAGACAGTGGCAACCGGCAAGTGACGAGGACATGACACGTAGCAAAGTTAGGAATACATTCTATTTCTTTTATCTAAATTAATGGTTATTAAAATGTAATGCGCGGGAATTAAAAAAATATTGTACATTGAAATATTAAGTATTGTGAGTTCGTAAAAAAGAGAAATGAAGGTAGTAGATAGTTATTGTGAGTGAGAGGGAGAGAAAACATTGAACATTTTAGATGAGTAATCATTAATATAAGATGCTCAAAACGAAAATAAATAGCCATCAATTTTGAACGGAGGGAGTATTCATTTTCACTCATTCTTTTATTCTTGAAATAGTTTTAGTATACTCGTCCGATAATAATACCGTTTATGCATTAATAGAACATGCTCCCAGCGGAGTAGAACCTGAAACTTTCCCCCAAGGGAAGCCTCTAATACCAACATGGATATCACTAGACCAATATGTTGTTAGTCAGATAATAATACACCCTGCATCCCGTAAAAAATATTCCTTCAATTTCAAATTTATGGTTACTAAAATTAAATGTGCGGAGATTAAGAAAATATATTGAAAAAATAAGTGTTGTGAGTGGATAGAAAAGAGAAAATGAGTTAGAAAATAATAAGTGGATAGTCGTTGAGAGTGAGTAGGACAGAAAAAAATTGAACAATTTGAGTAAGTAACCATTAGCATGTGACACCTAAAACGGAAATAAATAATCATTAGTTAGTTGGTGGCAAAAAGAGTATTCCTTTCTGTCCAAAGTAAGGTTCACATTAAAGGATTGCACACATTAAGAAATATTAAAACTGAGGGTAAAAAATCAAGTGAGTTGGGTTTTAATTATTCAAAATATTATTTATTATGCAAATGGATAAACAATATGTTAGTGAAGCATAAGTTTTCATGTAATTATCCAAAAAGTTGAGTACATATATACCGAAAACACTATTTATTTCATGCCATTTAGGAATAAAGCAAAATCTTGCTCTGAAACCTAACCAAAAAAAAAAAAAAAAAAAAAAAGGAATGTGAACTTTACTATGAAATAAAGGGAGTACTATATTTTATCATTGTGGGTATCCCAAGAAAAAGTCCTGCTTTTTTTTTTTTAATGAAAATTGGGCAAATTTCAATTTGGTAACCTAAGTTTTACACACAGTTGCAATACCCTAGCTATGTTTCGATTTGTGCCAATCCAATTCCTAAGTTTGTCATTTTGTTGCAATTAGGTGTAAAAATTAACGAATCGTTAATCTTTTGACTATTTATAAGAAATGTGCACATTTCTAAAGGGCATTTTTGTTACACTTTGTGGTGTGCAAGGCACGTGTTGTTCAGGTCCTTAAAGAAGCCATAATCTCCTCGTTCTTCATTATTTCCGTCGAACACTCGCTGACTCAGAAACCAATGCCTTAAAATCATCAGAACTATCTTCAAACAAATTTCAAAAATTTATAGGTTAATTTTCTTTAGTTAAGCCGAGATGGGGAAGAAAACCCTTGTGAGATAAAAGGGAAATCATCAAAAATATCAGATCAAAATTGTCCAACACTCAAAAGATAAAGTTTGCATTAGTTCAACCAAGTCAAGATTTTCATGGGGTTCTCAATTCGTGAAGGGATTTTCAAAAGAGAAGAAACTGAAGCCTCCAATAAAGAAAGCACCTTTGGGGACCTCCAATTTGAACGACAGTCGAGGCTCCGATTCCCTCGGAGTACCGTCGAATCTTGTGATAGAATCTCTGGTGTACCATCGCCGCTCTCCCTCACTCAAGTGAAATTAGTAGTAGCAACTTCCATATCAATTTGAAACTAAGGATACTACAATAATCAATTGAATGGAATTTGATGACGCCCTAAATTTCTGGGGTCACGGAGGTAGAACTCCAATATAGCTGTCTCTTGATCCTGATCACAACACAAACAAGAACACCGTTAAGACCAAGGCCGGGTTGGAATCCGGCTTAGGCCCTCGGGTGTGAGAGTAAGGTCTCTGAGGAAAACCTAAGTAGAAAGCTTGTGAAAGCCTTGTGTGTGTGAGTAGGATAGAGCACGTACCTGGCCCTTTGGGGCGGATAGGAGTATTTATATGAGTAGAAGGAGGAGGTAGGTTTAAGGTACTAACCGCCCTTGTACCGGATGGACACGCGGCAGGTCCTCATTGGTTCGGCCAGGGGAGTGGCTGGGAACGTGGCGTGTTGTCAGGGAAACATGGTTCCACCACCAACCGTTATGGTGTGTCAGGTACGAACAGGTAACGTCTGTAGTACGTTTGTGACAGCTGGCTGCTGCGGGCTGCGGGCTCCGGGCAGGTGGTTGAGTGATCAACACGGGACCCTAAGAATAGCGGGAGGCAGAGCTACCTCGGTTACGGTTATCATGAAGCCCGGGTCTCTCGGGCTTACAAGCTTGCGGGCTTATCCGGTTTGATGTGGTCGAGCTCGTGTGTACTGGCTTTGAACCGGGTCCGGTCCGGTCTGCGATGCTCGGTCTTATCAGTGGCCCCTAACTCCGAGGGTCAGCTTATTTATGAGCGGCGCGAGGAGTTACACTTCCGTGTCTCGGCCCGGGCAAACTGTAGTAAATACGGGCACGGAATATCATGGGACGGGAGTCTTACAATGGTGGTTGACGACAGGACAGTGGGCCCCACGAGTCAGGCTAGTGACGTAGCTGTCAGGTCCTTGATATGACAAGGAGCACGCTCATTAAATGCGAACCGTCATTGGAGTTCGAAAAAGCTGGTTCCCGCCTCTTCATTTTCGGGTCGTATGCCGGTTCAAAACCGGATCTGGGACAAGACCCGACCCGTATTGGGGGTATAAATAACCCTAACTGGCTTCGTTCAAACACTTTCGCCATTTTCAGAATACTTGCCTTTGCTTTCCTTTGCCGCCTTTGCTTGCAATCTCTCGTGATTCCGCTTTCGGTGCTTCTTCTCTCAGCCGGTCATTCAGGTAGTGCTTCTATTTTCTTTTGCTCGTTGTTAATTTCTTGGTTCGTTCGTCCTGGGTATTTAGAGGCCCTCCTTATTGTCTTTTTGGGGAAGCCCCTTAGCACCAGTTTTTCGGATTCGGGGAAAGAGTCCTTAGGTTTTTGATTAAACACCTAGCCCTTTTCTATGGAGCCTCGGGTCCTTGCCTTTCTCAGAATTTTCGGGTCCATTTATTTCTTTCTAACAGGGATAATGGACGAACTGGACCTGGGGCACAATCTCCGTCCTGACCTTTTTGGTTGTTGTCGACGAACGGGAGGGATTTATCGATATCTGATAAATGCCTGGAAAAGGCTTTCTTTGGATGCCTTCAAGACCATAGGAGTAGTCTATAACTGGGATCCCTGGATTCTACCCCTGCTGTGGGAAACAGGTCCTCGGGTTCATTATGACTCAGGGAGGATGAGAGTTCTGGGAGGTGAGGAGCAACTGGGCAATTTTGTTAGGGCCGTTTTAACTCGATTCCCTGATAATGTAGATATGGCCGGGAATGCTAGGCGATTAGTGAGGCAGGGCGGAGACCGTGTGTCCTCGACTGGTCCGAATCCCTTGACTTGGATGGATACTCCTTTGAGTGATGACTTGCTCAGTACCGAGCAATCGCAGGATATCCCGGCGGCCCCGGGCGTTGTGGAACTGTCTAGCGGGGATGAGGAATTGGAACCGATCGTTGAAGGTGACAGTTTCTTGCTGGAATATCACGCTTCGGATGCCGGGGAGGAGATCAACATTGGTCGCGGGCTTATCGACGAGCCCGTATCTTCCGAGACTCCCACGGACTCTCGCGGGCCAGATGAGAGGCTGGCCCCTGATGCTGCCCGAAAGTTGAGTTTGAGGCGCTCACCGGTCGAGATAGTGAGTTCTTTCCCTGAGGGGCCGGACAACCGTGCGGTCAGTCAGATGGGGGCGTCTACCTCAGGCGCGGCCTTACCGGATGAGGGTGAGGGTGATTCTGACGATGAGTTCCGGTCTCAGTATCATGTCGACCCAAAGGTTTATCTTGTGAGTGGTCTAGGTGAGTATGCATCGCCTACCGGAGGCTCCAAAATGACTTCTACTTTGGTCCGCGCAGAGAACTTAGCTTGTGTCTTTTATCCAGTGCAGTTTGAAAATGGGCTTCGACTCCCTCTTGACCCGTTTATTTGCGAATTTCTGAACTTCGCTCAGTGTCTGCCTATGGACCTGACTCCCAATGCCATTCGCTACCTCTCTGATTTTCTTTACTTCTTGATTGCAGATAGCCAATGACCTCCTCTACTTAAGCGCCCAGGCTAAGTCCGATGCTTCCACCATTGCCACCAGGAATAAGGAGGTTATGGAGGCAAAGGAAGAAGCCAGCAAGTGGTCGAAAATCGCAGAGGGCTTACGCACCGAGCTCAAAGAGAAAGATGCGGAGGTCATGGGCGCGGTTAAGGAAGTCTCCCAACTGAACAACGATTTGGCCGCGGAGCGGGGAGCTAAGGAGCGCCTTGAAGCCGAGAAGCAGAGTCTCGAGGCCCGCTGTGCTGAACTACAAAGGCTTTTGGATGAGGGGAAGGAGACCATCGATAGGTTGTCAACAAAGGTGGATGAGTTGGATAGACAACTGCTCGATCGGGTGCGATTTGATACTGACCGGGAGCGGGTGCTGCAGGAGGAGCGGGAGAAAAGCATAGAAGCGTTCAAAGAGTCCGGCGAACAGTCCGTGATATTAACGGACCAATACAATATGGCTGTTCATGCCGTAGCTAGGAATTTGGCTGCCACGGGCAAGTATACGGCGCAGGAAATAGCCACTTTATGTTCAATCTTGCCTTCCGACCCGGAGTGCTTTTCCGGCCATTGCCTAGTGCCATTTTCGGACGACCAACTGCTGGATCTCCCGGAGACCGCTCGTACTTTAATTCCTCCTGTCTTTCCGGTCACGGTCCCTGAGCTACTGACCGCTATTGATGATCTGCGATTTCCTGCGAGCGGGAATGGTGTCCCTTTGGCCGCGGCATTGGAGAAGGTTTTTGGCCCTGGCGGCCCCTTTGTTGAAGGTATGGTTCTTCCCTTCTCTACTTTTGCCTCTGCTCTCACCGAGGCCTCGAAGGCTCCGCTCAATTTGGCTGTTGATCCTGACGCCTCTACTGCTTCTGTTCCAGAAGTGGAGATCAATCCTCCTCCGGCCAGCTGAAGATCAGACCGGGCTGCGCCCTGGGACTTTTTGTAATAATTTTGGATTTAGCAGACTTGAACATTCACTTGTACTTTGATTCGGTTTTGTAATGTATCTTATTGCTCTTCTTTTGATCCCCATATCTCATTTATTTTCGCTATATTTTATTGCTCATGGAATTGCCAAGCATTTATTATTCTTTCTTAAACACTTTGTTTGTTTTTCATTATTAACTCCCTTGGCGGGCTTACGGTCTAGCTCGAGGGCGTATGACCGCGCATCGTTCATGAGAGTTCATGCGACGGTATCTCCCTTGGCGGGCTTACGGTCTAGCTCGAGGGCGTATGACCGTGCATCGTTCATGAGAATTCATGCGACGGTATCTCCCTTGGCGGGCTTACGGTCTAGCTCGAGGGCGTATGACCGCGCATCGTTCATGAGAGTTCATGCGACGGTATCTCCCTTGGCGGGCTTACGGTCTAGCTCGAGGGCGTATGACCGTGCATCGTTCATGAGAATTCATGCGACGGTATCTCCCTTGGCGGGCTTACGGTCTAGCTCGAGGGCGTATGACCGTGCATCGTTCATGAGAATTCATGCAACGGTATTTCCTTTGGCGGGCTTACGGTCTAGCTCGAGGGCGTATGACCGTGCATCGTTCATGAGAATTCATGCAACGGTATTTCCCTTGGCGGGCTTACGGTCTAGCTCGAGGGCGTATGACCGTGCATCGTTCATGAGAATTTAGGAAGATCTTTTATTTTAATGGGACAAACATAATATTATTGATCTTTCATCTTTTTTCCGCTCATGGAGCCGTACATCAACATTACAATGCATAAGGTAGAAATTAGGCGGATTTCTAATAACAGGGGGAATACAATCTTCAAGGGTAATACTTCTTCAGGTGGTCGCTGTGCCAAGCGTTTTTCAAGTCCTTCCCTTCTTTGGTGAGGAGTCTGTAAGTCCCTTCTTTGATTATGCGGGCGATCTGATAAGGCCCTTCCCAGTTGGGCGAGAGCTTGTTATACCCGGGCTGTCTCCCCGTGACTTCAACTTTTCTTAAGACCCAGTCTCCCACGGAAAATGACCTCTTGTTCACCCTTTTGTCGTGATGGATTTTGGCCTTTTGTTTATAATTGACCATCTTTGCCCGTGCTTCCAACCGTTTTTTCTTCAAGAAGGTCTAAGTCTTTTCTCCGGGCTTCCTCGTTCCTTGTTTCATCAAAATGGGCGACCCTGTAGGTGGGTAGGGCTGCCTCTACGGGCGCGACCGCCTCTGATCCATATGTCAAGGAAAAGGGGGTTTCTCCTGTTGAATTCCTCGTTGTGGTTCGGACAACCCATAGGGCAGTACTGAGCTCTTCCATCCAGCGACCGCTCCTTCCCTTCAAATTTTTGTGCAAGGCGGTCATAAGCAACTTATTTGCGGCCTCGGCCTGTCCATTTCCCTGCGGTCTTGCGACAGATGATTGCCGATGTTCTACGTTGAGTCTCTTGCATTCCGCCGTAAACTTGCTTTGGAACTGGGGTCCATGATCGGAGACGATAGCCCGGGGCAAACCAAACCGGCAGAATATATGGTCGTGGATGAACTTGATAATACTTGCTTCCGTCGTGCTAGTTAGCGCCTTGGCCTCTACCCATTTTGTGAAATAATCTACTGCGACCACTACCATTTGCGCTCCGCCGGGCGCTTTGGGATAAGGCCCAATCAAATCAATTCCCCACATGTCGAATGCCCAAGTTGGGACTACCAGGTTCTGCTCCGTGGATGGCTGCCTTGGTATGTTGGCGAATCTTTGGCATTGATCACATTTGCGGACATATTCCTCTGCATCTTTTTTCATTGTCGGCCAGTAATACCCGAGGAATCTGATTTTATTGGATAGTGTTCGGGCACCGGGATGTCCTCCACACACGCCTTCGTGAACTTCGTACAACAAGTTGGTGACTGTTTCGGACTTGACACACCTCAGCAGTGGTTTGGTGAAGGATCTCCGATAAAGTACGCCATCAATGATCGCGTATCTGGCGGCTTGTCTTCTCAAAACCTTTGCCCGATCCGGATGGCTGGGAAGGATGTCCTTCTCTATGTATCCCATAATCTTGTCTACCCAATCCTTCTCGGGCTCCCCTATCTGGTGGATCTCTACCCTGTCGATGGCCGGGCGTTCCGTAAATTCTATCCAACAATCGATACTAAGATTCGCGATGTCTTCGTTCGTGATTCTTGAAAGCAAGTCCGCCTCGGAGTTTTCAGCCCGGTTAACCTGGGTCAGCTCGTGGTACTCAAATTCCCCCAATAGGTTTGCTGCAAGTTCCTTGTATTTGAGCAGCACCGGGTGATTTGTCTCATATTCCCATTTGATCTGATTTACCACTAGCTGTGAGTCGCTCTTCACGATCAAATTTGAGACCTTCATGTCCCGGGCTAATTCCAAGCCCGCTATCAATGCCTCGTACTCGGCTTGGTTGTTGGAGACCGCGAACTTAAATCTCAAGGCTCGTTTAAACCTTTGACCTTCCGGGGCGATCAATAGGATTCCGGCGCCACTAATAGTTTTTCCCGATGAGCCGTCGACGCTCAACGACCAACAATTCTCCGGTCTTTCCCCTGCATCCATGGCCTCCTTGCCCCGCTTTTTCTTTGCTTTATCGGGCTGGACTTTGTCCGCTTCGCTTTCCTTTACTTCAAACGTAGTTTCTGCCACAAAGTCCGCCAGTGCTTGTGCCTTAATGGTCTTTCGCGGGGAGTAAGTGATTTGGAACCCAGTCAGCTCTATCGACCATGACAGCATTCTTCCCGAGGATTCGGGCTTATGGAGCACTTTTTTCAGCGGGGTATCCGAATAGACCGTGATCGGGTGGGCGATGAAGTATGCCCGCAGCTTCCGAGCGGCTATGAGCAAGGCGAAAGCCAGCTTCTCAATGTTCAAGTAGCGCCCTTCTACCGCGGATAGTGCTTTGGAAACATAGTACACGGGCTTCTGGAGGTCGTTCTCTTCCCTTACCTAAACCGCAGCCACAGCGTGATCTGTTGCAGCCAAGAAAACGTAGAGTTCTTCACCCAAAATGGGACTGCTCAACAGCGGCGGTTTTCCCAGGTAAGCTTTTATTTGCTCAAAAGCATTCCGGCAGTCCTCGTTCCATTCAAACCCCTCCTTTTTTCCTCCTTTCAAAGTTTTAAAGAAAGGCATGCATTTTTCTGCTGACTTGGCGATGAACCTCCCCAAGGCCGTGATACGGCTATTCAGCTTCTGTACCTCCTTAACACATCTGGGGGGTTGCATGTTTATTAACGCCCTGATCTTCTCTGGGTTTGCCTCTATCCCTCTCTGGTTCACCATGAAGCCCAAAAACTTCCCTGCCTTTACTCCAAAGGCGCATTTGGATGGGTTAAGTTTCATATTGTTTCTCCGGAGGCTGGTGAAAGTTTCTGTCACATCAAGAAACCCTAGAAAAGAAGGGTAGACGAGGTGCTTGTACCTAGAAATTGAAGGAGGACTGAGATTTGTCAAGGGTTATTGGGTCATGGATCTGGAGTGGGTGTTTGATGTTGTTGGTCCCAGAGACCCAACAATGATATGAAAAGAGGCTAGAGGGGGAGGGGGTTGAATAGCCTATTAAAAATTTCAACCCTTTTTCAAAATTCAACCTTATGCTTACAACTTGAATTTTGCGGTCAATGAAAACCACGCGGTCAATTGTAAAATGCACAACGGAAGTTTTCGATAGAAATGAGGTAGAGTTGATTTTGACCAAAAACACTAAGTGTAGAAAATAAGGACTTCACGGTTGACCACTTGCGGTCGAGTGAATACGGTCAGGAGAGTGGTCAAGATAAAGGTGCGGTCAAGGTAGAGGTTGAGAGATTTGAAAGTTGTTGTCCAGAAAGTTTGGCAAAATGATAAGTTAGTCAGATTTTAGCTTAGGCAATATGGAGAACATACAAACACAATTCACAATAAGTTTGAATATCTGAAAGATCAAACACTAAACGACAAACAAGATTAATATGAACAATGAGGAATAATAAGAACAAGATGAACAAAACTTAAAGTAAATTGCAGAATATAAAGTGCAGTAAGTAAATGACACAATGATTTGGAAAGGTTCGATCTGTTAAAAGATCTACGTCCTTTACCAAGATGGTCGGTCTTAGATTTTGAATGGAGGAATATATTGATTCTCTTGAGTACAGATTACAGAGATGAAGTATTGAATCAACACCTACTTTCTATGAAGATTAAATCCAAGACTTAGACCAGTGTATCCCTAATGATTCAATCTATGTGATTGATCAATTGGGGTGAGTGTGTGTGAGAATCAAAAGCTCTTTAAAATCTAAGTGATTGTAGAGCCTAATGAATCTTGTGTGTTACAAGGCTTGAGATTTGCTAGGCTTGAAGGTTGCTGGAGATCTTTGAAGATTTGAAGGCGAAAGCTTGAAGATTCAAATGATTCTGGAAATCTTGAGTATGATCTTCAATCACCAAGTATTTCAACAACAATTTCTCTCTTTGAATCTCAGTAATGTTCAATGAAGAACTCAAGGTCTATTTATAGCTTTGAATGAGAGACTAGCCATTTGAAATACTTGAGGTCCAAGTTGAAGGACAATGAGCTGTTGAATTCTGATTGGAGCTCAGTCTGAGTTGTCCTTTTGTTGAAGAGTAGTGGTGGTCCAAATGACAGTTGTATTCAAATTTGAAATTTGAATTTTGCAACGTTCTAAACTAACCATAGTTTTGGACACTTGTGTGACCATGGTTAAGTTTGAACAAACTTGGTTACTTGGACACTTTTCGCTTGCGGTCGATACCTTGCGGTCAAGGGACTGACCAGCGGTCAAGAGTTTCACGGTTAAGCTCTTGACCATGAAATTTCCAGACTTAGAAAATTTTTAAGACCTGTCAATCTAAAGCCTATTCTACCAAAATGGACTATTCTAAAAATGAAGTTTAACACTTCTTACTATATATTCTAAAGTCCACAAAGTGTAAAATTAAGTTATGGGATTAATCAAATCTAGGTAATAGGAGTGGTTTATAATAAGCATACCCAACAATCTCCCCCTATTTGATTGAGATCATTACCTACTATAACAAAGGCTAATTCATTGTATTTGGTAATAACCTGTTTTCAAGAAATATTATTTTATTAATTTCATGCCCCAAGTCAATGCACACTCTAAGCCAATGTCATAGATTTCTATCATCCTAAAAAGATAAAATAAGATTCTAATCTTAGTAAGATAGAAGTATAAGTTTGAATGCATTTAGATATAATATCAATGAGTATGCAAATGCATCAAACACAATCATAACACTCCATAGAAATATTCATTCAAGCATGGAAGTGTAGAATCAGGAATAATAATTATTAGCTTACAAACCCCAAATAAAAACAGAATAAAAGAAAAATTGTTTTCAACATCAAACAAATTGTTCAAAAGACCACACACGGTCATATCAAATGAGGTACGGTAGAATGGTTCACGGTAGTATCATATGCGGTCGAATTCAAGGTCATCTATGTTGGTGGTGAAGGGAAAGCGATAGGATGGCAGGGACAGTCCAGTAATGAGAATTGGAGCAGAGACTCCGTCTTCTTCATCCTCTTCTTCACCTTGGGCATTCACTGTTGGGTGGCAACCCAAAGTCCCACATCGGCAATTGAAGAAACAATTGCAAGGTATATAAGAGCACCCACCCACTTCATTAGTATGAGGCCTCTTGGGAGTTGACCAAAAAACAAATCCGTGTGGGCTAGGCCCAAAGCGGACAATATTATACTAATGTGGGATAGTGGTGGTGGTGGTCGCGGTCCCTACAAGTGGTATCAGAGCCATGGTTCGGATGGGCCCGACCGGGTGGACCGTGTGTGTGCTTTATATGGTGGGGTTCCCCTTGTGCGACATAGCGAATCGAGTCTTGCAATCGAGGGCGATGGTGTTTCGCGGGTGGTTGGTACAAGCTTTTCGCCGATATGGGCCAGAGGAAACACTGCGGGCCATAGCGGTGTGGTCCTTGGTTTGAGGGGAGGATTGTTGGGTGGTAACCCAAAGTCCCACATCGGCAATTGAAGAAACAATTGTAAGGTATATAAGAGCACCCACCCACTTCATTAGTATGAGACCTTTTGGGAGTTGACCCAAAAACAAATCCGTGCGGGCTAGGCCCAAAGTGAACAATATCATACTAATGTGGGAAAGTGGTGGTGGTGGTCGCGGTCCCTACATTCACATTTCCGTTACCTGCAACTGTAAGTACCCCGACCCGGATAGTCATCCTTAAATTAATTAAATTATAAATCTTACGAATGATTTGGGACTTAATTGGGTCATTATAATGTTCAAAGGGTATTTTAAGCATTAATTAAATTATTCTGGAAATAGAAGGACTTTCTGGTAATATTGAGCCCTAGTTTTATTCCCACAAAGCCCAAAAGGACTTTATGGGAATATCCGGAAATTGCTCAAGGAACCAGGGACGATCGCACATCCAAATGTGCGCTTTCTTAAAGCGCACGCGTCATCTCCGGGGCGCCAGCCGACATCCTCACCACGTGGCCGCTCGAGATTCGCCAGACGGAGCCGCCTTGTCCCCCGCGTGTAGCGCACGCGCCCGACCAAGCCAGCAGCCTCTTCGCTCCTGATTGGTCTGTCGTCCAGTCTTGTCTCCCTCACCCGTCACAACCCTCCGTGCCATGCTCTGATTGGTCCTTCACCTCACTTGTGTCACCCACACAACCCCCTTTTTAGAAGACTGATTTCCATCCTATTTAACATCCGAAAATACACTGTTTTGTGCACAAAACTGATCCAATTTTAACCCATTTTGTGCACAAAAAATTATCCAATTTCCATCTCATTATTGTGATCAAAATACCTCTCATTTGCTTGGTCCCAAAGCCAATAGTTAAGGGACCAAAATGTTACTTTTAATTGCAAACAAGTCCCCAATCCATCCTATAAATTGAGGCTTCCTCTACCTATTTCACATCAAGAATTCCCTAGCAAAGTTACTCTCTAAAAATTGTAGTCTCTCTTTCTCTCTCTAGAATTTAGGAACCCACATAATTCCTTCCCCCGGCCCGAAATTAACCCAAGTAAAAAACCTTAGGACCCGAGTTCTCTAAGTAAGGAAGAAAATAAGCAAACTTAGGTCAATCAATTAAAGGTTTACCCCAAGCTTGCTTAAAAGTTGAATGTTTATTTTATTGTCATCTTTATATTGCTCTTGTTGGGATATTGGTTTTGTTTATTTTCATGCTTATAAAAATGTAATCTTTATACATATATGATTGGACCCAAATACTTCCATGACCCTAATGGTTTCACCTTACACTTTTATAGTATTAAAATGATGAGCTAAGTGGAGAGGAGTATTTGTTATGATTAAAAGTTGTTACATTTATGTCATTTACATTTATGTATTTTCTTTCATGCCTTTACTTTTGGCTTGGTGATCTATTGCATATATGGAGAGAGCCTTGTACATTTATCTTGTATTTATTTATTTATTTATTTATTTATTTATTTATTTATTGCCATAATCTCTATTATTTATATATATATGTATAGGTAGGTGCTCAAATGAGAGCCTAAATATCGTGAAAACCGTGAGAACCAACCATAACCATTAGATTAGAAAAAAATTCATACATTGGATACAGTTGGATACATTAGTTAATTTTCAAAAAACAATTGGATACATTAGTTTTTAACAATCCAAATGCAACACTTAGATACAATACTTATTAACCTATTGTATCCAAGTGTAATATTGATTTTTTTGTAATGTATCTAAGTGTATCAATTGTATCTAACATATGGACCCTTGATTTTTTTTCTAATCTAATGGTTATGATTGGTTCTCACAGTTAGGTAGGTAGGTGCTCAAATGAGAACCTAAATATCGTGAGAACCGTGAGAATCAATCATAACCATTAGATTAGAAAAAAAATCAAGGGTCCATATGTTAGATACAATTGATACACTTAGATACATTACAAAAAAATCAATTACACTTGGATACAATAGGTGAATAAGTATTGTATTTAAGTGTGGTACTTGGATACACTATGTTAAAAACTAATGTATCCAATTATTTTTCGAAAATTAACTAATGTATCTAAGTGTATCTAATGTATCTAAGATCTGGACCCTTGATTTTTTTTTCTAATCTAATGGTTATGATTGGTTCTCACGGTTCTCATATAAAATGGTTCTCACAGGAGCGCGACCATATATATATATATATATATATATATATATATATATATATATTTATTTATTGATATATTATTAAATGTTCATATAATGATGTTGGTCTAAATGTTCATATATGTTATTTAAAGTCTTTATTCCAAATCTTGTAAAGATTAACCTTATTTAGACGATAGAGTCTTAATCCTTATTCATCTAAGTTGTGGTTCTATCCAAGTAAATGTATTATTGCTATTATTCTCCAATGATTGTTCAAACCATGGCCTTGACCTTTGTCTTGGTTATCCTTACATGGGTTTGATGCATAGGATGACCAAATTGTCCCTCTTGACTTTGCTAGCCTTTTCCATGGCTAAGTGAAAGTTCGTCCATAAGATTACCTTATTTTACTTGGATAGTTTATCTCTTTTATTTAAAGTATCAAAACAAAAAGGGTATTAACATGCGTACATTCTATTTCCAAAATCACCTTCTAAAACCAAGACCAATTTTATCAAATCACACACACACACTGGCACATTTTGGTCAGCAAACTTAGGGAGACTCGGTTTTCCGAGGCGGATTGAGTGAACCGTGAAAAGTTCTTCCCAAGACGTAACCTGACCTCCGAACTCGCTTTCTCTAACCATTTTCGTTAAATTTGGTTTAAAATTAATTTAAAGTGGCGACTCCGCTTTCTTTGAAAATAAAGTTCTGTGATTGATTCCCGTGGGGACTTTTTCCATTTCCCGCAGGTACAGTGGCGACTCCGCTGGGGAATAGGTGTTTTCGAATTTCACTTTAGAAGATTCGGGGATATTCTTGTGTGGGTCAAACTCCCGTTCCCGTTTGTTGACTTTATGTGCATATCTTGTGTGTGTTTTATGTTTCTGTTTTGATTTCTGGAAATGAAATTGTTCTGGAAACATAATAAACTAGGGCTAGATGGATCAGAAACTGGAAAATAGCAAAAATATAATGGACCTCCTTGACCAGCCGTACAGATGGTTCTTCTAGGACCACAGAATGTTTCAAATTTGACATTTCTTGGAGGGCAGAAACATTCTGATGGTCCATCTTCTTCTACTTGTCCAGGTTCCAAATTTCAGCTCTATTTGCGCACATATACCTTTGTTTTCTTAGCCAAAACTTGGTTTTCAAAACCCTTTGTTTGTGCACAACCTTTTTGTATAAGTTGATTTTCAAAGAACCTTGTCCTTCTTGTAAGATTTTGGTTTTCAAACTGTTGGTTGTGCATAACTTCTTCATGTACAAAATTTGATTTTCAAGATTTTAATTTGTTCATATTCTTGCTTATTACTTGTACAAATTACTTGTTCATTACTTGTTCATATCTTGCTTATTCTTGTTCATGACATTAAAATGCATTGAAAATTCATATTTTAACTCAATAGGGAGCATAGAAGGCCTCACACTACGCGCACTTGACCTTGTGCCGTCTCAATAACCCTCAAAACTTGGGATGGATGCCACGATGCAGCTTGATTGGTGCTCTTGTGCCCTTCTCGCGCGCACGGGTCCATTCCACCACCCCAGCTGAGCCGAGTCAACCACACATGTCCGTGACACATAAATACCGTGACCTTGGTTGGTTTTTGGTTTGGTCCATGTCACCTTATCTTCAATATGTGCCCGAAGTTAATTATCCTAGAAATTAATGCCCAAGTTCATGACTCCTTGCAAAAGCAAGCGAGACCAAGGTCGTCGTTGACCCGGTCTTTGACTTTTTTCGTTAATTTTGACCATAATTAACTTAAGTCATTTATTGAAAATGAGATGGCACCGTGTCATTAATCCTTAAGCCCAAGGTTAAGGTCCAAGATCCCTGATTAAAATGAGGTCATGCCAAAGTCTTGTTAAGGCAATAAGTTAATCTTGACCTTGACCAAGGCTTAATCATAATAAGAATGGCTTATGCATTGAAACTTTATGGTGCACTAGACCTTAGGAATGGTTCTTTTGGTCGGTGGAAGCCACGTGCCCTATAGGACCCTCGTCCGGGATAGTCCGTCCTTGGGAGTGTGCAATACAGGTGAAAAACGAGGGGCTTATAGATGTAGTGATGGCCTCCACTGATCCAGGGTTTAGAGTAGTTGCGAAAAAGAAGAGAAATCTTTTCCAACCATTTAGGAATAAAAATGCATGTTAAGTAAACTTGAACGGATAATTAATTGCACCTTGCATGAATTTGCTCCGTTTTTGCTTCTTGTCTTTGACACATTGCACTCTTTCGCTAACAAGCGTCATTTCGTTAAATCTTTGGACGGATCCCCGTTATCCTCCAAGATTCCCATCAAATCCCTAGGCATGGTCCCCTAGGTCCCCGATGAGATTCCTGTTACATCCCTAGGCATATCCCCCTAGGAACCCGATAAGCCCTCGGAAGATCTCCGAGGCACCCGTCAATCTTCGGATAGACTCCAAAGATCCCGTTAAATCCTTAGGAATAGTCCCCTAAGAGTCCGTCAAGTCACTTGGAAGATCTCCAAGGCACCCGGCAATCTTTGGATGGATTCCAAAGATCCCGTTAAGTCCTTAGGAATAGTCCCCTAAGAGTCCGTCAAGTCACTTGGAAGATCTCTAAGGCACCCGTCAATCTTTTGATGGATTCCTAAGATCCCGTTAAGTCCTTAGGAATAGTCCCCTAAGAGTCCGTCAAGTCACTTGGAAGATCTCCAAGGCACCCGTCAAAATTTGGATGGATTCCAAAGATCCCATTAAGTCCCGTCCACCTTCCACTCCATAGGTCTATGCATAACAGTCCTGTCCCATCAGCAGTACGAGCATAGCCCAAGTATTCACCCAATGTTTACTCGAGCCTAAATTACCCTTTTTTCTTCCCCCGTAGCTCAGATGAAGTGGAAGAGAGCATCATGTCGCCGCCTAGTGCGTGTGGATTCAGAAAGTTCCCCGGTCACTACAACTTTTCTGACCTGGTACCTCGGAAAGACCACTTCAGTGGATAGTAGCTTGGGAAATGACGCAGCGGATAATCTGGATAGCCCAACGAAAGAAGAGTTGCTCCAAGCTCTAGAAGCCTCAAGGGCTAAGGAAGAAGTCATCACAGAGAGCCACAGAGGAACGCAAACTCCGTTTGATGAGCCGACGAGACAAAGAGATGTTACAGCTCTATTTGAAACTGATGGGCCCTTCACTAAAGTTTTCAACCACAAAGTAGAGGTAGAAGCCACCCAACCTCCGAATTGCAACCAAACATCACCTCCCCAATCTTATAAAAATACCAAGATCCTCTTTTCTTTGCCCCAACACACCGTCATTCAAAACTTGCCTCTTACTCAAGTCCTCTTCACTCGGCCTTATCCCAAATCCAACATCTCCTACGGGATGCCTCCTATAAAACCCCAAGCACAATCTACTCGAAACGCCCACAAACCACCGTTCGCCCTGGTCATGCCTCGAGCGTCATACTCACATTTCCCAATCGTATCCTCTCTCAGTTTAATACCATCAACCAAGTCCTTGGAACTCAGTCACTGTTGACACCATATATGGATACCCGACCAGGTACCACCAACTTGCCCCCACCGGATTTCCCAATAAGATTATGTGGTGACCTGTATCATTTCTACAATCCAAGACCTTTTGGACCGCGGGCTCCTTGAATGCCTCCGATGTATATTCCTGTAAGCAACCGAGGTTATGAGTATGCCTACGCCCCCGTGCCTCCGTAAAATCCTCTCAGTTATCTATTGGGAAAGAAAAAGCAAATGGAAACTAAGTTTGAAAGGACACTCAATGAGCACCCCTTTGCATCGAGTGGAGGCGATTCTTATCCCCACCACGCTCCGGTCAACGATGAAAGAAAAGCCAAATGCCAAGCCGAGCCCCTTTTCACAAAGTTTGAGGATTTTGGAATGCCCATAAGCAAAGTGTTTGAAGGATTGGTCAAACAAGGTCTCATGCAGCCCCTCGAAAATTTTCGGCCAAAGAATCCTGAAAGACGCCAAAACATCACCAAGAGGTGTGACTTTCACAACTACCATGGGCATAGTACCGATGATTGCACTGCGGTGAAATGCATCATCCAGGAATTAATCGTGGAAGGAAAGCTTGAACGCCCCGGGTTGGGAAGTTGGTAATGAAGCAACAGCTATGGTCAGAAGCGGAACACCAAAACCCCTTCCATCAACCTCCCCTTAGGAAAAGTCAGAGTCTATTGTTAGGATGTGTGATAAGCCCTTAAGAAAAGTCAGTTAAGATATCTATTAGGTTTAGTTAGAGTCTTGACGCCCCGGTTGATGCCATGTGGTGACCATTCCGAGTCCATTGTCAGTTTTCTTAATAAGATTATCATTATTTCCTTGTCCAAAGTTTACATAAAAAAAATGTGTGCGAGTCTTTCGCTCAAAATAAAAGTGTTTTTTTCATAAAAATAAAAAAAATAAAAAAATGGAGATCAAGTTATTCTTAAAATAAAAGATCAAGTTTTTCCTAAAAGGTCAATCCGCTTAGACGTGTCCAATTCCTAGCCGGAACCGGCTAACCGGCGGTTAACCGGCCGGTCAAAACCGGTCAAAACCGGCCAACCGGTTAACCGGCTAACCGTTTCGGATGTTAACCGGATGGGGCCGGTCCGGTTAAGGTTAGGCATTACACAAACCGGTAAACCGGCGGTTATAACCGTCGGTTAAGTAACCGGTTGGACCGGCGGTTATAACCGGCGGTTAGACCGGCGATTAACGGTTAACCCGGTTTTTCCAGAAATGCCAGTGTGGCCCCTCCCAACGGCTAGTTGACCAGAAAGGTCCAAAACGGCTAGTTTGTCAGTTTTTGGCCGTTACTTTTCTGACCAAAAACGGCTATAATGCAGAAAAAAAAAAAAGTTTTTTTTTCCAGTTTTTTGATACTATAAATATCCCCTCCCTCCTCCCAATCTTTTCCCACAATTCTACCCTACCTACTTCTCTTCTCTCCATATTTCTCTCTCTACTCTTCAAAGACTCCAGTTAATTTTCAAATTTCAGTTAGTTTCCAGTCAGTTATTTAACAAATTCCAGTTAGTTTCCAGATTCCTGTCAGTTATTTAACGAATTCCAGTCAGTTTTTTAACGGTTCCAGTTAGTTTATCAGTTTTCAGTTAGTTTTTTTCAGACTTCCAGTCAGTTTTTTAACGGTTCCAGTTAGTTTATCAGTTTTCAGTTAATTTTTTTCAGATTTCCAGTCAGTTTTCTAAGGTTCCAGTTAGTTTGTCAAATTGTCAGTTTTTAGTTAATTTTTTCCAGTTTTCCAGTCAGTTTTTAACGGTTCCAGTCAATTTTTTAACGGTTCCAGTCAGTTTTTTGACATTTTCCAGTTAAATTTCAAGATTTCAGTTAGTTTTCCAGATTTCAGTTCAAAAAATGTCTTCATCTCGAAATCTTGGCAAGTCTCATGTTGATTCTACCTCCCAAAACCAAGATTTTGATCAATTTTTTGAGGAACCCTTTGTTGAAAATCAAAATGAGCAAGGGACGGAAGAAAATGTTTTTGAAAGTCAAAGTGGTAGAGGCGGCCGAGGCCGAGGTCGAGGTGGTCGGAGTCACGGACAAGGACAAGCACAACAACGTCAACCACGAGAATCTAGATCCGACATTTTTGCCATCCATTTCCAAAAAATACAAATTGACCCCAATGACCATATCCATTTCAAAGCGCAATGCAACTATTGTCCAAAATGGTACGGCTTTAAAAAGGGTGGAGGGTATGGGTCAATGAACGCGCATATGTCATCAAAACATCCCGAAAAACTTGGGATTGAGGGCGATCAATCTCAATTACAATTCAATCCAATTGCTCAAGGTCAAGGCCAAGGTACGTCTTCGATATTATTTAAATTTAATAATATCTTTTATAGGAAAGAGTTGGCCAAATTTGTGTGTGTTAAAGGGCTTCCTTTTAATTTTGCGGATGATGATTTTTTTCAAAATTTTATTAGACTTTCTTTAAATCCATCCGGTCATAAAGTGCCACAGTCGACTCTAGTACGCGATATTAAAATGGTGGTGTCGGAATATAAATTAAAATTAATTGAGGATTTAGCAAAATTAAATCATAGAGTTTCAATTTGTGCCGATGGTTGGAGTGATCATTGGCTTAGAAATAGTTATTTGGGTGTTACATGCCATTGGATAGATAATTCATGGACTATCCAAAAAAGATTAATTGCATATGATAGTTTTGAACCACCCCATTCCGCGGAAAATATTTGTAGAAAGTTGCACGGCGTTTTGGCAAAGTATGGTCTTATTCAAAAAATATTCACTATTTCATTCGACAACGCTAGTGCTAATACCGCTAGTATACCGGAGTTGAAGCTTATTTGTCAACCGTCACTTGGGGGTAAGTTTTTTCATATAAGATGTTTATGTCATATAATTAATTTATGTGTTAAAGACGGTTTGGATGCGTTGGATATATATGTTAAACCCATTAGAGATGCTCTCGTTTTTATTGCAAAAAAAAATAGAGTTACAAGAAAATGGATCAATTTTTTGAAAAGTAAGGGTTTAAATGATTTTTTTTTTCTATGGATGTTCCGACTAGGTGGAATTCCACCTATACAATGTTAAAGGATGGTTTTGAGTATAAAGAGCTTCTCATGGAATTTTTTCTTCATTTGGGTACGGACATCCCTTTATTTGCTTATCACTGGAACGCTTGCATTAATTTATGCCAATTATTAAAGATTTTCTTTACCGCTACCGAGGCTTTGTCGGGAGTTTATTATCCAACTTCTTTTTTGGTACTTGAGCAATGTGGTGCAATTGTTCGAAGTTTTAACATGCTAGCAAGTTGCGACGTTTTGGGCCCAAGCATTATTGAAATGAGGGTAAAGTGGCTAAAATATTTTGATACTATTCCGTCTCTATTTTTGGTTGCAAAATTATTTGATCCCCGTGTTACATTGGACAACCTAGAGGCGATAGTAAAGTTTTATTATGAGAATTTATACCCAAATGGGGACGGAGTACATGAAAGCCCGGCGATTATTGTTCAAAATACAAAACAAGATTTGGTGACTCTTTATAATGAGTATAATGCAAAGTATGGAAATCCTTCTCAACAACAACAAGAACCCTCATATACTAATCAAGATTTTGCTACACAAGAAGATGGTGGGCTCACTTTCAATCCATATGGATTTTTTGACGACTTGTTTTCCTCAAAACGTCCTAGAATGGCTTCTTCTTCTTCTTCTTCTTCTTCTTCTTCTACCATTCCTTACGAGTTGGAATTATATTTCAACTCCAATTTTGATTATGTACAAAACACTTCAAATAATTCTAAATTTGACGTTTTGAGGTGGTGGGCACAAAGGCATGAAAGTTATCCCATACTCTCTTTAATTGCAAAAGAAGTCTTAGCCGCTCCCGCTTCAACGGTGGCGGTCGAATCGGCATTTAGCGTGGGAGGAAATGTTTTGGATGCAAGACGTTCCCAACTAACGGTTGATAATTTGGAAAATCAACTCTTACTTGGTGATTGGATTAGAGCGGAAAAGAGAGAGCAAGATATGCCTTATGAAGAGGATATACAAGATCCACGATATCAATACGACTTGGAAGGGTCTACGGGAAGTTCGGAAGGGGAAGGCAATTAGAAAGTTTTTTTATTTTTTTAATGTTTACAATAGTTTTATTTTAGTTTCATTGTAATAGTTAAGTTGAGGTAAAGGTTCCATTATGTCCTCCCTTAATTATAAAAGGGCAAGGTTTGGTTGTCCCCCTCTTTGTAATTTTAATTTTAATTAATAAAATTTAAGGGTACCGTCCCTTTTTTAAAAAAAATACACCACATTTCTTGAGTATTTTTTGAAAAAAAGCTCAAAAAAAAATCTTTTGGGTTTCAATTTAAATGCTAACATATTTTTAAAGATTTTTGAAAAAAAATAATTACATTTTACAAGTTTATTACCATCAATTTAACTATAAATACCCCCTCCCTCCTCACTATTTTTTCACACTACTACCTCACAAACCCTTTCTCTACAATATAAATCTTTCTCTACAATCAAACATCCCCAAGTTTATTACTTTTTTCGTTAACTTTCTAACGAAATGGCTTCCAATTCAAACAATGAGAGGGTGGGACAATTTACTATTATGGGGAGGCATTTTACAATCAAACATCCCCAAGTTTATTACTTTTTTCGTTAACTTTTTTCGTTATTTTCATATTTCCAGTCAGATTTTTAACGATTCCAGTTACTTTGTAAGGACTTCAGCCAGTTTATTCAAATTTTCCGTTAGTTTTTTGACATTTTCAGTTAAATTTCCAGATTTCAAGTCACTTTTTTTACATTTTCAGTTTTTTTTTTTTTTTAAAAAAAGGTTAAAAATTAGGCGGTTTAACCGGTTTAACCGGGTTAACCGGTTAACCGGTTAACCGCCTAACCTTAACCGTTATATCCGGTTAGCCGGGCCGGTTCCGGTTGGTTCTATGTTACATTTCTAACCGCCGGTTATAACCGGCGGTTTACCGGATTGGACACGTCTGAATCCGCTAATGAAGCTTTCTTCTCAAATCATGGTTATAATATCACCTTGAGGTTTAATATGCTAAAGTCCTTTGCGGCTTTGTCCATTGGAAACATTAACCAAGGAACCCATATCTTAATTGGCGTCCGAGACAACCGTCCACATTAACAACAAGATCAAAAGGTTAGAACGCCGTCTACAAGAAGAGGCCCTTGCTTCGGGAGCCCAAAGGCGGCTACATCGAATGGAGATTCGTACCCTCGCCGAGTGCCATGCGCAAAGGTTACTCACCTTGAAAGGAAATCACCAAAAGGAGATGGACAAAGCAAACTCCCAACTCATGAGTAGACGAATTCGGCAATTATAACACCAAGCCAAGTGGAGACCTCGCGACAACCTCCCCAACGACATGGAACCCGAGTTCCCCGTGGAAGACATGGAATATGCCGCCGACAACCCCTCCAACAATTGAGGAAGAAAATGGACCATCTTGCTTCATAGGAGCCCATCCCTAAAAAAAAAATAGAGTCTTTCAGCCTCGTAGGATCTAGATTTTCACCAAAGTCCATCCTGGACTGTGTCCCTTTATTTTTACAAAGGTCCACACTTGGACATGTATGTATAAAGTTATCTAAATAAAAGAGTCATTTTCATTCTCTTTTCTCTAGACTTGAGACATTATTTGCAATGTACATTTACTCTTGAAATTGCCTTGCTTGTTATTATTAATTGATCGATACGTCCCCAAAATGATGAATTGACTTCTAAGCATACTAGTCAATGACGACTCATTAAGGATGAATGGACCTAACACAAATGAAAAATGCTAAATGCAAACAATTAATCTTGATATGAATAAATGTTGTGATCAATTGGCATGAAGAAACCATTAATGGCAAGTCTTCCTTCATACACACCCCCAATACACATTCCCGATACACCTTTCCTATACAAATTCTTGATGAACATCAAAGGCATCCCGAGACAATGAAAAAGCAAGGATGTTGTTGCTCAACCACCCAGGTTCAACTGTGATTACTCATGTGCAACCAAGCAAAATACTTCCTGGATCTTCGAAGTTAAAGCTAGAACTGACAGACATTCCACAAAGGGGATACAAATGAGCCAATGTCCAAGATAGCAAGTTGGGGCTAATGTTTCCCCTCTTTCTCAAAAAAAAAAAAGAAAGAAAAAAAAGATAGAGAGGGCCCGTTCATCTCAAAAGAAGTTCACACAAAGGAAGGTTCACCCCAAGAGGTTCATCCCAAGGAGTTCACCACAAAGCAAAGTGATCTACATCAACAAACCAACAACATCCTCTGAGACAACATCGAATCCAGCAAAAGGCGGTGCATAGCCGAACTACGGCGACCTGAGCTCCTCAAAACTTGAGGGGAACGTAGGCAACCTTCGGGTCTGGTCATAACAAGAAATAAAACCTTCAAACCTTAGTCCTCTCAAAATGACCAAGTTCTCTTCCCTCGGTCCCATCAATGACCGGTTTCCCAGACCACCTCATGTGGTCACATCAAGGACCAATTCCACCTAAACACATTCTCCTCCTGATCTTTCCAATAGATTGAATCTTAATCTCAATTGATCACAACATTGATACATGTTAAGGCTAATTGCTTGTTATAATCTTGACTTAATAATAAACATGGTCCATTCAGGCAATCATTTTCATGACCTTACCTAAGGAAAATTTCAAATGTCTCGACAAGTCTTCTTTTATTCATCTTAGAAAGAGCTAAACACTTATAATTTGTCAAGCAAGGGCTTCCTACCACTTCATTCTACATTGCTCAAAGAGCTCACCAACATAAAGGGACTCTCTCCCACCTAAATAAAATGCCCTTGCATGTTTCCTCCAAGAAAAATACTTTAAGTACCTGTTCCATCGAGTCGGCTGGATCACTCATAAAAAAAATATAAAAAAGGCACTAAAAAGTAGCCCGCTAGGTTGAAAACCCGCAAGGATAGCCTAGGCAGACAAAAAAAAATAGGGTGTGCCATAAAAGACACAAAGGTGATGCCCGCTAGGTTGAAAACCCGCAAGGGCGACCTAGGCAAAAGAAAGGGCGTCATAGAAAAGGGGATGGGTTCCTAACCTCACTTCAAAGGTCAAAATATGATATTGGGTCTACGCCAACGTCAAAGTCAAAAGATGATATTGGGTCTACGCCAATGTCAAAGGTCAAAAGACGATATTAAGTCTACGCTAACATCATAGGTCGAAGGACGACGTTGGGGCTACCTCCACCTCGACGACAACAAGGACATGGGGCTACCCCGACATCAACAACAAAGATGACATTGGGGATATCCCTATACTGATGGCAAATAGATTTTCTACCACTTTTGACGCATGGACAAATATCTAAAGGACTTTATGCATAACAAACCCCGCGGTTAAGTTAAAATCAAAAATTTGACTAACATGCTTCGTTAAAAGATTTGCCTTTAGAAATATGCATTTCCAAATTTGCCCATTTGGCATCATTTATCAAAAACAATGTTTCAAGTAAAATGCTTTTGATCTCCCCTCAAAATGATTCTCCCAAAGTCTTGGACTTTTTTGTCCACAATGTGTCTTAAAGGTCTCCCCTAGGCTCTCCCCCGGTGTCAAAAAAATGTGTCAACCATCCCGTAGTGTAAAGTTGACCAAGCCAAGCCTTGACCCAAAGTGGTCATTTTAGGTTGAAGCATTTGTCTCCGGCAGTCCTTAGTCGGACGTAAGACCAGTTTCATAACTCGATCATTAATGATGGATTTATGATGATTGAAGAAGATCACTGTGTCTATCTCAAACGATCTAAAAGTAATTTTGTTATTCTTTCACTTTACGTGGATGATTTCTTAATAGCTGGAAATAATCTGGAGTTGTTAAAAGCCACTAAGAAGTGGTTGTCCTCAAATTTTGAAATGAAGGACATGGGTGAAGCTGAGTTCGTACTAGGTGTTCGAATATATGGGAATCGTTCCGAAAGACTTCTTGGTTTGTCTCAAGAGACTTACTTAAAACAAGTTATTGAACACTTTGGTATGTATCAATGCAAACCCTTTGATACTCCCATGGCTAAAAATGAAAAGTTGAGCCTTGACGACTGCCTTAAGACTGAGGAAGAACAGAATAATATGTCTAAAGTCCCATATCGCAGTGCTATTGGCAAGTTAATGTATGTAGTTATGTGTACACGCCCTGATTTAGCTGTTGGTCCCAAAGGGGCAACAAGGGTATGAAAATGCTAGAGGGGGGGGGGTGAATAGCATTTTAAAATTATTTTCAATCCCTTTTGCAAATCAATGGCAAATGCACACGACTCTTAATTTGGCTAAGTATAGCGCGAAGCAAGAGTGTGAAATGCACAGTGGAAATTTAAAGCAATCACTTATGCGTAGGGAGATGCGCAGAAGTGGAAAACGCACGCGCTATGTTTTGGCTAAAGAGTGGCGCAAAAATGATGCTAAGTCAGAAAGCACACAAACACAATTCAATCAATGCTAGACAATCTACAAAGATCAAACAAAGCAATATATCAGAAAAGCTCAAATGTAGAATGTAAAGCAGAATATAAGAACACGCTATTTGGAGAGGTTCGATCGGGAAAAGATCTACGTCCTCTACCAAGATGGTTGGTCTTGGATTTATAATGGAGAACTTATTAAGAGAAAGTGTTACAAGTTACAATGATTTAGAACAAACTAACTCAAAGATCTATAATCTATAAAAGAATAAAATCCTAGACAATAACCGGTGTATCTCTAGAAGTATGATCGATGAGATCAAAACTTCAAGAGGTGTGTGTGTGTGTCAGAAATCTGGGCTCTTTAAATCTATAAGATGGAGAGCACAAGATTCTGGTGTCACAAAGGCTTATAGGATCTGGGCTTGGATTGAGTATGAAGGTATGAAGGTTGTTCTTGAAAATTCTGGAAATATGTAAGCAATCTTCAAATCTTCAAAGTTTTCTTTCAGAGAGCAAAACACAGCAACTTGGAAAGTGAAGAAGAGCTGGCTATTTATAGTGGAGCTTCAAAAACTAGCCGTTGGAGCTCTGAGCAGGGACGATGTGCTGTCAAAATGGGATTGGTGCGCAGGGTCCTTTATAGCCGTTGGAGACAGAGCAAGTGGATAATCTTCAAACTTCTTCTAGAAGGATGACAGCTGTCTTCAATTTGATTTTAAAATATGAGACGCGCCTCTATCTTCGTGTATGCTGAGTGTGCACGTTTTGTCATTTGTCCACATCAGCACTTTGACTCATTTCAAAAAAGCGTAGCTTGTCATGACGCTTTCCAAGCTTCATAAAGGTGAGGTCAGAAAATAAGAGAATTGACTAAGGCAGAACTGCGCGCGCATGAGAGCCATGCTCATTGAGTGCGCAGATGGGGCGCTGCGCATGTGAGTCAAGCGCATCCCATTCAGTCAATTGCACTTGAGACCTTAAAACCAAAACATCAGCCCTAAACACTAAGCCTAGTCTATAAAGAGGACTTAGCTAAAGATTGAAGTTATAAAACTTCTTACATAGGGTCCTAAAGTCCTTAAAATAAACTTAGATGATGGTATCAATCAATTCGAACATAAGTAGGAGGGTTAAGTAATAAGCATACCCAACAATCTCCCCCTAAATGATTGATTCCATTACCTACTACAACAAAGGCAATACAAGGTACTTGATAAAAACATGTCCATAAGAATGTAAATGGTAAATCGTGTCTCAAGTCAATGCACACACTAGCCAGTGTTATAGATTTCTAGTCTATCCAAAGTATAAAACTTACAATATGGGAAAGACAGAAATATCATTCAGAGCATAAAAAATATTATGAGTTAAGTTTAAGTATGCGTTTAAACTGAATGTTTAAACATTATGCAATGAAATATGACCAGTTATGAATATGCTCATGATGTAGGGTTTAATAAAGCATTCATTGCTCCACAAACAAAAAGTTTGAATTGAACAAAGTTTTGTGAAAACGCAATGATGCATTCTTCTCATTAAAACTTGAAAGATTTGAGTTACAGGTACAAGTTTTACAATTGAAGAAAAATGAAAAGCAAAAGTCAAATGCGCATCAAAAACTTACAAAATATGCGCAGGAAAAGAAAGATTACAAATCTAATCTAGTCTATGTTAATTCTAGAAATTGCTTCCCTGATCTCGTTCTGCAGGCTAGTGAATTTGTTCATGAGTTCTACTTTCAACTCCTGAAACTTTACAGTGTACTCCACAGCCTGTTGAACGTAGGACTTCATTCTACCGCGCATCAGTTGGTTGTCCTTCTGAATGTCTTCAAATACTCTGTTAAATCCATTTTCAAGCGCACCAAGCTGATTTGCAATAGATTGCTGAGAAGACTCAATCAGATCTTGGATTTCTTTCTGCGCATCCACCAAACTTTTAGTAAGCTCTACCTGAACCATATTTTGACTGGCTTGCATATCCATCACAGCGTGGTTCATCTTCCCATTGAATTTATCACCAAACTGGACTAAGCAGTTGGTAACATGAGATTTCAGCGCATCAAAGGAGGTGGAGGAAGAGTTGGATTCACCGGGCGCATGGTTTTCAAAAGCATTCAAGATTTTGGCAATTTCAATCTGCATAACATCTTTCATAGCTTCTTCCACGGTGCATAAAGCTTCATTGAGACCATGCACTGAAGGGATTTTTGAGAGCGCAGTGGTAATCACACCAAAGTCGTGATCTATGTCTTGGCGTAGCGCGTCAAAATTTGGATGCATGGGCCCAGCTTCGGAACTGGTTGCAGGCGCATCAGTAGAGGGGGTTGAATTTGTTGCAGAACTCTCCCCCTTAAAGGCACAATCAATGGCCTGTAGCAAACTGGATTGCGCATCTAGCCTTTCAAACTGCGCATCCAGTTGCTCTTGAATTTTAGCTTGCGCAGTGACCACCTGGAAGTGCTGGGTTTGCGCGGAAAATTGATTAGCTTGTATTATCTGGAGCATGGCCAAGACTTGGCGCATGTCACTTGATGAACTGGAAGGATCTGAGGGAGCAGCAACTGGAGGCACTACTTGAATAATCGGAGAAGTATGTGAAGCCCCAGTTGGTTGCACAGGAATAGCAGCAGCAGAAGGAGTAGCTTGCGCATGAACAGGAGATTGATGCGCATGGATAGGAGAACGATGGACCTCATAATATTCTGAGCTTGAGTCTTCACCATATTCAACTATTGGCGCATCCTCATAAACAGTGGGATCTGGCGCATTATGAACAAAACCTTCACCATCAATAAAGACTGGTGGGGCTTACTGCGCAATGTTTCTCTGTGCAACAGCAGCAAGTCTTGCTTCACGCGCATACTTTTCATTGCCATGGAGGATCTGATTCAACATCAGATAAATCTTATGCAGTACGCTTTGAGGCGCGCTTCTTGGTAGCAACCTTCTTGTCCCTGCGCGATGGAGTAGCCTTCTTTGCAGATAGTGGGATCTCATCCTCAGTAGAAGTATCCGTGCGCATATCCTTGGGTGTTTCCTTCTGCGTCTCCCCCTGAGATGGTGCATCCTTAGAGGGTCCAGTAGTTGATTTGGAAGGGCTGATGAGTGGATCATTTACAGCACCTTCAAAGACATCTTCCTCTTGGGGTGCAGGAGGAGGAGTAGATGCGCATTTTGACTTAGGCGCAGGAGGAGAGGGTGCAGTATCATCTTCTACTTGAACATCTTCATCAGACTCATCCAATAGAGTTCTTGTGTCCTTCGCATTCTTCTTTTTATTTTCGTTCTTCTCTATGGGCGCAACAACCTTTGCTTTCTTTTTCTTTTCTGGCGCAGGAGCCTTGGACTTCTTTGATTTTTTGGGGGACTCAGGGTCAGCTACAACCTTGCGCTTCTGGACAGGCGTAGTAGGCTCGTTGATCTTAATACCAGACGCAACAGGTTTAGACGCCTTTGTCTTCTTGCGTGGCGAATCAGTAGCTATGCCCTTGCCTTTCTCCCTAGCGCCAACTTTACTTAACTCAGGCTCATAAACAAATTCATCTTCAGATTCTGATTCAGATGCAGAGGCTTCCTTGAGCTCACTATCAGAAGTTGGAGGAGATCCTTGATCATCAGGATGAATGTCCTCAAATAACTCAACTGGATCTGCAGCCCAGTACATGCAATAATCGAAGTTGTTCACTTCACGGCGAAAATTGTGAAGGAATACTCGTGAATACGTGCGCGTGGAAGTCACATCAACTTTTAGAGAGGGGTCCTCATCCACCAACTTGTGCACTTTGGGAAAGAGCAAGAAGATGGCCGTGAGGATTCTGCAGTGAGTCTTGTACTTGGGTGGCCTCTTGGTGTCAGCTGCTTTCTTCTTGTAAACGCGCACCCATTGTACTAACTCATCATAAATGATTTCAGCCCAGCTCAACTGTTTCTTCTTATAGATAGCTGCGCAGCACATCCACTATTTGCTGATAAAGGTTGACTCATTACCATTCTTGCAATTAATGGTATCTCCTATGAGGGTGCATAGGTGGTACATCAACCACCAAACTCCTTCCTATCGTGGTTATTGTATTGACCAACCAATGTAGGGATTTTGATTAGTTTCTGCGCAACCTTATCTTGCGCATCCTATGATAACTTCTTCCTATTGCACGCGGGAAGTCCCATCGTCTGTTTGATGTGCGCGTAGTTGATAGTCACAGAAACTCCACGCACAGAACTTTTGAGGCAAGGAACAGTGATATCATCATATACGCGATCAACTTCTTCTGCGTTGCTGAAGAATTCGTCGATGTAAGATGGAAGGATGAAAGTCTGGCCCTTTGCGAAGAGAGGCAGAATACCAGATGTATCCATTATCTCCATCATATAGCGCCCAAGAGCATCTTGGCGCAAGTCCTCCACATTGAGTTCCCAACCGGGAATAAAGTAATTTAGATTCTGCACAAAACAAAGGTTAAAAATTAGGTCTGGACATGCACATGGAGAAAAGCGCATGCGCATGTGCGATATGCGCAGTGCATGAACTAGACTCCATACTTAATCAAAATATGAAATATAGTGGGTAAAAATGTCCAAAAACAAAAAATTTAAACTACACGCCTAAAATTGGCGTGAAAAGCAGAAACAGAAACAAAAAATCATGTTAAGGCACATCATAAGACTATTCACTAAAAACATAAAGATCATGCATCGAATACACGAAGAACACCAAGAACATAAAAATGTCAAAGTGCTCCAAAATGCATAAAAAGCATATCAAAATGTTCGAAATGAAAAATCACACACAAACAAGTAAGCCACAACAACAATAACAAGAACATACATCCAAGATCTGAGAAAAACAAAATAAGAATACGAAAAGGTTAAAACTTGAAAAACTTAGAAACTCAAACCAAACGATCATAGATCGTAAAACAAATTACATAAATGAAAAGGTACTAGTAAATCGAGTACACGGCATCAAATATTTGAAAAACGAGCAACGGATCATAGAGAAATCAGAAAAGGGAAAAACTGAACCTTTGAACTCAACAATGGCGGAAAAAGTATAAACTGAGTTTGAAGATCTTACCATTTGTGGATCCTCTGTTTTCTTTGATGATGTAGAGGTATTCTTGGGAGCCATAAAAGATATATATATATATATATAGAAGAAATTATACACGAAAATGGAGTGAAAAAGGTGATGAGTGCAGAGAGAAAGAGAAGTCAGAGAAAGAGAAAATTGAGGCGGTTGAGTGAAAAACGAAAGAGATAGAGTGATAAGAGCAGAGACGGAGGAGAGGGGTTATCATAAAAAAAAGGTCGATGACGTCACGGCGCGCTGACACAAGTTGGTGAAAGTCAGGCGAGTGAGGCGCATGCGCGGGTGAGGCGCACGCGCAGATGACGTGGACCAATGAGGAGCGCGCGTGAAAAGTCCTAAGCGCGCGCGTGTGTCAGGCATTAATGGTCACGAAAAGACTCTTCCACTTTCATCATAAATAGCACACAAATAGCATTAATGGCGTATCACTCAATGCCTTTGCATTAAATGAGGTGGGACGTGCGCAGAGGTAGAAAAGTAATTTCCCAAGAAAATTCAAAAAGAAATGACGAGGGAAAATACATAATTACGCAAGTACCCTTGCAAATTATGAGCTGATTCAGCAAGTCAAGGACCTAGGTGTAACTATTGAAAAGAGAACTTACCTGGGGTCCACGTGGCATGCGCATGATGCTTATGCGCAGCTATATTTTGCGCAAAGTTTCTTAGAAAACTCAAAAGATTTGCCTTATGCGCAACATCATGTGCGCATGAAGTGCGCAGGCGCATGAGGCAGTTCTAACTTATATAATTCAAGAAAACAAAGATATTAGTATTGATAAATCATATGTACAAGATTTAGCTGAGTTCAAGCATACCCATTTCACCTCTTAAAAAGATGAATCTTTTAGCATCTAGTGCTTTTGTAAGAATATCAGCGATTTGATAGTCGGTTCCCACGTGTTCCAAATGAATGTTTCTTTTCTGCACGTGGTCTTTGAGGAAGTGATACTTGATGTCAATGTGCTTGGTCTTGGAGTGCATGACAGGATTTTCAGAAACTGCAATGGTTGAGGTATTGTCGCAGTAGATAGGGCAATTTTCTTCTTTGATGTCATAGTCCACCAATTGTTGCTTCATCCACAGAATCTGATAGCAACAGCTTCCAGCAGCAATATATTCTGCTTCAGTAGTTGAGACAGAAATTGCAACTTGTTTCTTACTAGCCCATGACACAAGTCGATATCCGAGGAAATGACAAGTGCCGCTTGTGCTTTTCCTGTCAATTGAGCACGTTGCATAAGCCGCATCTGAATAACCTACAAGTTTAAAATTTGAATCTTTGGTGTACCAAAGTCCAAGGTTAACAGTGCCGGAGAGATATCGTATAATACGTTTCACAGCAATTAAGTGCGCTTCTCTAGGGTCAGATTGATAACGAGCGCAGACACAAACACTAAACATAATATCTGGCCTACTTGCAGTAAGGTAAAGGAGAGAGCCAATCATACCTCGATATAAAGTTTGATTAACTTTCTTACCTTTCAAGTCTTTGTCAAGTTTGTTGCCGGTAGCCATTGGAGTATAATATGGTTTAGCATTTTCAAGTCCAAATTTCTTGATTAGATCCCTTGTATACTTTGCTTGGTTGATAAATATGCCTTCATCCATTTGCTTGATTTGAAGCCCGAGGAAGAATATGAGTTCTCCCATCATGCTCATCTCAAACTTGCTTTTCATTAGTTTCTCAAAGCGCTTGCACAACAATTCATTAGTAGAACCAAAAATAATATCATCGACATAAATTTGAACAAGTAATTTATGATCATTATGTTTGGCAATGAAGAGAGTAGTATCGATTTTACCACGCGTGAAGCCTTTCTTAATGAGAAACTTGGATAGTGTATCATACCATGCTCTTGGTGCTTGCTTTAGCCCATACAAAACTTTCTAGAGTTTGTAGACATGATTTAGAAATTGTGAATCTTCAAACCCAGGTGGTTGAGTAACGTAGACTTGTTCTTGGAGTTCACCATTTAGAAACGCGCTCTTGACATCCATTTGATATAACTTGAAGTTCTTGTGAGCAGCGTAAGCTAGGAAGATCCTTATAGCTTCAAGTCTTGCAACGGGCGCGAAAGTTTCATCGTAGTCGATTCCTTCCTCTTGCCTGTAGCCTTGTGCAACCAACCTTGCTTTGTTTCTTATGATGGTTCCATTCTCGTCCATCTTGTTTCTAAACACCCACTTTGTACCAATCACTCCTTGATCATTTAGTCTTGGAACAAGAGTCTAGACTTTACATCGTTCAAATTGATTGGGTTCTTCTTGTATTGCAATAACCCAATTAGGATCTTGGAGCGCTTCATCAGCCTTCTTCGGTTCAATTTGAGAGATAAAAGCAGTGTAAGCATTAAAGTTAGTAGCTCTCCTTGTACGAACCCCAACATAAAGATCACCAATGATATTTGTAACTGGGTGATCTTTGACTTCACGAATTTCAGGAGGTAAGTTAGGTTGGGTTGTAGTAACTTGAAGGTCTTCAATTGGCACAACTTTACCAGCATCAAAATCATTAAAGTTAGGGGGTTGAACTGGTTCAGAATTGAAAGAATGAGTGACACCATGCGCAGAAGTAGAATGACGTGCATTAGTGGAATCTCTAGGCGCATTGTACGGTGTAACTGAAGATTTACTTGGTGCGCTATTGACAAAGCTTTTCACAACTGATGTAGATGGATTTCCTTGAGTTGATGCAATATGATTTTTATGTATGCGCAGTAGGAATGTGCGTACCTGTCTCAATAGACTCAACAGAATCATCAGCAACATTTAGAGCCAAATGTGGCTCAAGGAGAGAGTGTTCATCAAATGTAACATGTACAGATTCAACTATCACTAATGTAGATCTATTGAAAACACGAAAAGCTTTAGAATGTTTAGCATACCCAACAAAAATACCTTCATCGGCTTTGGCATCGAATTTACCTCTATGTTCATTTCCGTTGTAGAGGATAAAACATTTGCAACCAAAGATATTAAAGAAAGCAATGTTGGGAGTTCTACCACGCCAAAGTTCATAAGGGGTCTTATTATGGCGTTTGTTGATGAGGGAACGATTCTGAGTAATGCATGTTGTGTTGATAGCTTCTTCCCAAAAGTACTTAGGCAATTTAGCTTCAGCTATCATCGTCTTTCCCGCTTCAATCAACGTCCTATTCTTTCCTTCCACAACACCATTTTGTTGAGGAACACCAGCGGTTGAAAAGTTGTGATCTATCCCATGATCGTCGCAATATCGAGCAACACCGTTGTTCTTGAATTCTGTTCCGTTGTCAGATCGAACACTATTGATGTCATCTTCTTTTTGGGTTTAGAGCAGTCTGAATAGAGTGGTTAGAACGTCATAACAATTGTCTTTAGAAATCATCATTTCCACCCATGTATATCTTGAATAATCATCCACCACAACTAAAGTATACTTGTTTCTTTTAATGCTCGTAGTGGTAACTGGTCCAAAGAGATCAATGTGCAGCAGTTGCAAACATCTTGAAGTTGAGGAATTTGTCTTGCTGGAGAAAGACTGCTCTGATTGCTTGCCAAGTTGACAAGCTGCGCATTTGTTATCATGATGATCAGCAACCTTGGAAAGTCCTTTGACAGATTATCCCTGCTGAGTTTTGATAGACATTTGAAGTTCAAGTGACTCATACGCTTGTGCCATAGCCAACTATTTTCGCTCACACTTTTAGCTACAAAACAAAGATTAGTAATAGAGTTCATACTATGGAAATCAATAATATAAATATTTATCTTAGGATATTCCGTGAGTAAGATAGCTTCAGTTTTGCCATTCTTGATAAGACATTGTGTTGAAGTGAAATGTCATTCTAATCCTTTGTCGCAAAATTGAGATATGGATAATAAGTTATGCTTGAGTCCTTTAACAAGAGAGACTCTTTCAATGCACACTTTGTCTATCTTGAGCTTTCCATATGCAACAACTTGACATTTGTTATTATCACCAAATGTTACTGAGGGACCTCTTTCTTCATGAACATCCTCAAGTAAGGATTCATCTCCAGTCATGTGTTGTGAGCACCCATTGTCGAGAATCCATTCATACGTTCTAGCTTTAGAAGATCCAGCCATGAAGCAAAGAACCTGAAATATAGACATTTAAGCAGGTCCCCTTTATTCCTTTTTGGGTCCTAGAGTTAGCAACTTTTGACAACCCACTCTTGCTTGACCTTAAGATTTTTAAGTCCTTTGGCATTGGAAGTGAATCTCAAAAGGCATTTCACGGCCTTGTGTCCAGAACAATCACAAATAGAACAATGATGAAAGCCACTAATCACGTGAGTTTTCACAAACTCCTTACTTTTCTTAGGGATATCATTCTTCTTTGGGTCAGATGAATTTGCCTTAACAAAAATTTTCTTTTGAAATTTTGGTGCGCTTTTTCTAGGAGTTCGCATATGGCTAGGAGGCGCATGGCGTTGATGCGCATGGCTCTTAGGCGCATAATGTTCGCTCGTAGAAGGAGCGCGCCTTGTTTCAAGAATTATTTTGCAAGAGGAAGATTCATCTGTAGATACTTCCTTCTCTTTAGCTTTCCCAAATTGTTTCGTTGGGTAGACATAATGGAATGTTTGTCTTTTGACTGGTTCCTGTCTTTTACCCATTGAAATATAATGTTTTTCCTTGGGAATTTCACAAGTTTGCTGAGGTGTAAATTCACTTTCTCTTTCAGCGCAGACCTCACACTTAAAGTTGTCACTAGTAGATGAGAATCCCAAGCCACTTTTATCACCACTGGCTTTTTGGGACTCAATGATACGTGGAAAAACGCAACGGAAAAGAAGAATAAAGAAAATGGATAGAAAAAGGATATGATGCTCACCATTTCAAGGAATCCACCTTGAAGATACAGGGCATAAACAACTCACCACTCTAAGGAATCCACCAAAGAGATACAGGGTTGTGTTCATTCACCACTAAACGGAATCCACCGAATAGATAAAGAACAAGAAAAGATGGCACAAATCACAATCTTATATTTTATAAACTCAAATTCAACTCCCTTTACAATGACTATTTCTAGGGTATTTATAAAATACTTGGAACATCCCTCCAAGTTTAAGAATACTAAATATTCTAAAGGATTAGGATAATAATTATTATTTAGGATTAAGATAAAATAGAAAGCTCAAAAGACATGATAAACATCAAGATAGTCCAATTTTCGGATGAATCTGATTTTCTGAACACCCTTCACAAAAATATCCATAACTCTCTCTAGAATGATCCAAACAATGATCCCAAAAGTGCTCCAGAAACTACATTCAGAGGCCTTTCCAATGGTATATTATTTGTAACGTTTGTGCTAGTAGATTCATAGATACAACCTCTTGAAATTGACTGAAATTATTAAGATTATCAAGTGCCAACCATTTGGCACCCGCTTCACTCAAAGATACTATTCATAGTGACACGAGAATTGGACCACTCATTTGTAATATTTGTGAGATAAGTAATTTGAGCAACCAATTCATCGTTTTGAACTTTAAGTATAGAGTTCTGTTCTGTTAGATAGGTGTTTTTAATAGTAAGAGGAGTCATGCTCTTTATCTACTCCTTAAAGAGGGTGAGTTCAGATTTTAGAAGAGATTTCTCGGTCTTAAGCTGGGAAATTTCATCACATGATAGTGCTAAAGCTTCCTTCACATCACTGAATCGACTGATTACCTTTTCATCCTCTTTGAACAACTTTTCTTGCTTTTCAATGTCCTCATCATGATTGATTTTTGAAATTGGTTCAACTTGTGGTCTGATGCAGTTGCCTTTTCTGAGCTTGGTTCTTGCGCTCAGATCACATCTAGAAAATAACAATCCACCATCGCTTTGAGCTAGAGTAAGACATCCTTGTTCAATAAGCTCGTTGATGGTTGGTCCTTTCTTCTTTTTCATCTCTTGAAAACCTGCATATTTCTTGATAGGTTTATTCAAGACATTCATATCAGGAACATCTTTGGAGTAGTCACCATCTGAATCATAAGCATCTACTTCATCATCCTTTGCCACTAATAAGCACACGAGTCCATCATCAGAATCTTCATCGCTTTCTTCCAAGTCTGTTTCAATCCATGTATTGCGCTCAGTAGATGGGGATTCTTCTTCAGCAACCATTCCTTTATGACGATTGAATTTGTGAGTGTGGTTTCTCTTTGTCTGCATGTACTCGAACTTAGGAATTGGGCAGCTCGATGCAAAGTGTCCTGGTTTCCTGCAATTAAAACAAACAAGATCTTCTTTTCTTTTGGAATCACTTCTCCTGGTAAACTTTGGAGGAGCTCTGCTTGTAGATCCTGGTGCTTTGCTGAAAGAGTTGGGTTTTGAGAATTTTCTGAACTTCTGGAATCTCTGCACAAATAAAGCGAAGTCTTCATCGTCCATGTCCAATAGCTCAGAAGTAAAAATCTTGGGATCTGCACTTTTCTCAACTTGTGCTGGCGTAGGTGCTTCTTCTCTATATGCCACCAAAGCAATGGATTTTGATTTTCCTTCAGTTTCACTTATATGCTGAATTTTGAGTTCATATACTTTGAGATTTGCGTAAATATTTCTGAGAGTCCAAACATCTAAAGTTCCAGTGTCTTCAAGAGCGCTAGATTTATGCAGATATCTTGATCCAAAAGCAGCGAGAAAATTAACATTCAATTCTTTATTGGATAACTTCTTTCCAAGTGAAATACAGAGATTAATGATTTCACAAAATCGTTCATATGTCTGTCTTAAGGATTCTCTGGGGAGTTGAGAGAAATTGTTGAATCTCTTTTGAACTTTGTATCGCTTGTTCTCCTTGCACACAGTATCTCCTTCACTGTGCTTTTCAATAGCATCCCATAATTCATTAGCAGTGGCACAATGCATGACTTGTTGTTTAATAGCCGTGCTTAGAGTTGTTGGTCCCTAAGGGGTAACAAGGGTGTGAAAAATCGCTAGAGGGGGGGGGGTGAATAGCGTTTTAAAATTCTTTTCAAACCCTTTTGCAATTCAATGGCTTATGCGCACAGTTCTCAAATAAGCTAAGTATAGCACGCAGTGAGAGTGTGAAATGCACAGCGGAAGTTTAAAGCAGCTCTGCGTAGGGTATACTGCGCAGAGATAAAAACGTACGCGCTAAGTTTGAGGCTAAAGAGTGGCGTAAAAATGGATCTAAGGCAAACGAGCAATAACAATTACATCAGTAAAGTGTAGCAATCTGAAAGATCAAACAAAGCAGTTCATAAATAGTTAAGCAGGAAATTTGCAGTAAATATAATGAACACGCTATTTGGAGTGGTTCGATCGATGAAAGATCTACATCCTCTACCAAGATGGTTAGTCTTGGATTTCTAATGGAGATCTTATAATATGAGTGAGTATTACAAATTACAACATTTGAGCTCAATACTAACTCAAGATCTATTATCTATGAAGAACAAATCCTAGACTAAACCGGTGTATCTCAAGAAGTTAGATCAAAATGATCAAGGCTTCAAGAGGTGTGTGTGTGACAGAAATTCTGGGCTCTATGAATATGAAAGATTAAGATCACCAAGAATTCTGGTGATATAGGGCTTTGTGATATGAGCAGGAGTTTGAAGGTTTGAAGATCTTGAAGGCTGTTCTAAAGAATCTGGAAATACTGAGCAGCAGTCTTCAGATCTTTAAGGTTTCTCAATGTAGCATGAAACTCGAACTCTTGAAGCATGCAAGCTTTTGAAGTATATCGGCCAACATGAGGGCATGTTGGAAATGAAGATGAGCAGGCTATTTATAGCTGAGAGCTTGAATATAGCCGTTGGAGCTCTGAGCAAGGACAATGAGCTGGCACAAAGTGATTGGCGCGCAGCTGTCCTTTATAGCCGTTGGGACTCTGATCAAGATAGATGACCTGGCACAATATGATTGGTGCGCAGGTGCCTTAGAGCCGTTGGAGACAGAGCATGAAGACCAAATTTAAAAACTTTTTCAAGAAGGTTGACAGCTGTCTTCATTTGAAATAATTCGTTTGAGCGTGTCTCCACCAATGGTTTTGCTGAGTGTGCATATTTTGTCATTTGTGCACACCTCAGCACTTTGACTCAATCCAAAAGCGTTGCTTGTCTTGACGCTTTCTGTTGGGTATGCCCACATATATCTCAGTTTTAATGTAATAGGATTTATTAGATTTGATTGATCCATCACCTAAGTTTTATTTCATGGACTTTAGACCCACATGTAAGAAGTATTTATACTTCAATTTTTTAAGTAGTCCATTGTTATAGAATAGGCTTAGAAATTGGGCAAGAAGATCAAGATTCAAGAAAAATCACTTAGTGAGTTTGAGCTGCGCATATGCGCCTCCTGCACCACGCGCCATGCGCCTCTCTTCATTTGCGCCATGCGCCTTTCATAACGTGCGCACTAGGATTTATTCCTAGCTATGCTACGCGCCTATGCGCCCCTTGATTTAAGCGCACACTTACTGTGTGCCTCTTGGCTCAATGCGCCTCTTGGCTCAAACGCGCCTCAAAATGTTTATTCAACACTCAGTGATTTATTAAAGATTTAAAGACTTGAAGAGAATTCAAATTACGCCAATGATCCAACGGTGGTTAAAAGATGCATATGCGCCTAATCTGTTGACACGTGTCCTCAACGGTCACATTTATGTTGAGTGTCAAAATAGTCATAATATATGCATGCTCCAATCAACGAGCGACAGCACATCTTATCCACAAGGATTTCCAACGGCTAGTTTTTTGAAGTTCACTATAAATACCCCATAACTTCAACATTTTGAAGTTGCTGAGTTTTGCTAAGAATTTCAAGAATTTCTCTCTCAAAGCATTTGTTGAAGATTTGAAGATTGCCTTCGTTTTTCCAGAATTTCTCAAGAACATCTTCATACCTTCATCCTTAGCCCAGATCTTCAAGCTATAACACTTTAGTTTCATTGTGCTCTAAATCATAAAGATCTAAAGAGTCTTTATACTAAATTCACACACGCACCTCTTTAAGTTTGATCACTTAGATCCATCTTTTAGAGATACACCGGTTATTGTTTTGGATTTGTTCATTCATAGAATATTAGATCTTGAGTTAGTGTAGAAGCTCAAAAGTTGTAATTTGTAACACTCACTCATTATATAAGATCTCTATTAGAAATCCAAGTCTAACCATCTTGGTAGAGGACGTAGATCTTTCATTGATCGAACCTCTCCAAATAGCTTGTGTTATTATCTTGTCATTTTCTTTCAAGTTATTATCTTTACTCACTATTTGCTTGTTAACTCATTGTAGATTGATTGAACTGAATTATGCTGTGTTGTTATTTCATTTGCCTTAGTTCCTTATTTCAACCACTTTGAGCCAAAATACTTAGAGTGTGTGTGCGCCCCTTTATCACACTTTGCGCCTATTTTCATTACTAAATTCCCCTGTGCATTTCACTCACTCACTTAGGCGCATTTCATAACGCTTACTTGATAAAGTGCGCATTTGCAATTGAGTTTATCAAGGGTACGAAAAGAATTTTAAAACAGCTATTCACCCCCCCTCTAGCTATTTTTCATACCCTTGTTGCCCTTTGGGACCAACAAGTGGTATCAGAGCAAACACCTTTATAAAACATTTTTCGTTTTTCAAGCTTAACAGCTTGGGTGCCGATTCTAAATGGCAAACTCAAAACCTATGGCAACTGCAAACTACACTCACGTTCCGGTCTTTGATGAAGATCATTTTGACGTGTGGAAATTCAGCATATTGACTCATCTCAACTCAATCGATGAAAGGCTCCATGACACCGTCGTTTATGGACCTTATATTCCGATGAAGGTGAATCCAAATCTACGCACAAATGCTGTTCAACCAACCGTCAAGAAACCAAAAGAGGAATGGACTGAGGAAGAAACAAGAAGAGTTGCAAATGATGGCAAAGCAAGAAACATACTTCTAAGCACTCTAAGCACGGCTATGAAACAACAAGTCATGCATTGTGCTACCGTTAATGAGCTATGGGATGCTATTGAAGAGCATATTGAAGGAGACACCGTCTGCAAGGAAAACAAGAAATATGAAGTGCAAAAGAGATTCAACAATTTCTCTCAACTCCCCGGTAAAACCTTAAGACAAACTTATGAACGCTACTGTGAAATTATAAATCTATGTATTTCACTTGGCATGAAGTTTTCTAACAAAGATTTAAATGTCAATTTTCTCCTAGCCTTTGGTTCAAGATACCTACATAAATCCAGCGCTCTTGAAGACGCCGGAACTTTAGATGTATGGACTTTAAGGAACCTTTATGCAAATCTCAAGGTTTATGAGCTCAAACTCCAACGAATCAGCGAAACTGAAGGAAAATCAAAATCTATGGCTATGGTGGCGCACAGAGAAGCTGCGCCTGCACCTGCGCCTGCTCATGATGAGAAAAGTTCCGATCCCAAAATTTCTACTTCTGAGCTATTAGACATGGATGATGAAGACTTCGCTTTATTTGTGAAGAAATTTCAAAAGTTCAGAAAATTCTCAATACCCGGCTCAATCAACAAATTTCAAGGATCTACCAGTAAAGCTCCTCAAAAGTTTACAAGGAGCAGTGATTCAAAAAGAAAAGAAGATCTTGTTTGTTTTAATTGCAGGAAACCCGGACATTTTGCATCAAGCTGCCCGATCCCCAAATTTGAATATATGCAGAAGAAGAGCAGCCATACTCCCAAATTCACTCCCAAGTTCACTCGTCACAAGGGAATGATTGCTGAAGAAGAAGCACCCGCAAATGAGCACAACACTTGGATTGAAACAGACTCCGATGAGAGCGATGAAAATTCCGATGATGGACTCGTTTGTTTGATGGAAAATGATGATGGAGTTGATGCTTATGATTCTGATGATGACTTCTCCAAGGATGTTCCCGATATGAATGCCTTGAATAAACCTATCAAGAAATCTGCAGGTTTTCAAGAAGTGAAAAAGAAGAAAGGACCAACCATCAGCGAGCTCATTGAACAAGGATTTCTCACTCCGGCTCAAAGCGATGGTGGATTGTTATTCTCACGATGTGATCTTAGTGCAAGGAACAAGTTGAGAAAAGGAGCATACATTAGACCTCAAGTTGAACCAACTGCTCCAATCTCCAAAATCAATGATGATGAAGTGATTGCTGAACAAGAAAAATTGTTCAAAAAGGCTGAAAAGGTAATCACTAGATTTGATAGTATGAAGGAAGCTTTAGCACTATCATGTGATGAAATTTCCCAGCTTAAGACCGAGAAATCTCTACTTAAATCTGAACTCACCCTCCTTAAGGAGCAGATAAAGAGCATGACTCCTCTTACTGTTAAAAACACTTTTCTAACAGAACAGAACTCACTTCTTAAAGTTCAAAACGATGAATTGGTTGCTCAAATTACTGATCTTAAAAAGATTACAAATGAGTGGTCCAATTCTCATGTCACTATGGAGAACATATTTGAGTCCCAAAAAGTCAGTGGTGATAAAAGTGGCTTGGGATTCTCATCAACTAGTGACAACTTTAAATGTGATGTCTATGCTGAAAGAGATAGTGAATTTACCAACCAACAAACTTTTGAAATTCCCAAGGAAAAACATTCTAATTCAATGGGTAAAGGACAGGAAAAAGTCAAGAGACAAACATTCCATTATGTCTATCCAACGAAGCAATTTGGGAAAGCTAATGGGAAAGATATAGCTACAGATGAACCATCTCCTAGCAAAATCATTCTTGAAAATAGGCGCGCTCCTTCTCCGAGTGCTCATTATGCGCCTAAGAGCCACACGCCTCATCGCTGTGCGCCTCCTAGCCCTATGCGCACTCTAAGAAAAAGCGCTCCAAAATTTCAAAAGAAAGATTTTGTTGAGGCTAGTTCATATGACCCAAAGAAGAATGCCATCCCCAAGAAAAGTAAAGAGTTTGTGAAAACTCACGTGATTGGTGGTTTTTATCATTGTTCCATTTGTGATTGTTCAGGACACAAGGCCGTGGAATGCCTTTTGCGATTCACTCCCAATGCCAAAGGACGTAAAAATCCTAAGGTCAAGCAAGAGTGGGTTGTCAAAAGTTGCTAACCCTAGGACCCAAAAGGAATAAAGGGGACCTGCTTAAATGTCTATATTTCAGGTTCTTTGTTTCATGGCTGGATCTTCAAAAGCTAGAAATTCTGAATGGATTCTCGATAGTGGGTGTTCAAGACATATGACTGGAGATGAATCCTTATTAGAAGATGTCCATGAAGAAAGAGGTCCCTCCGTAACATTTCGTGATAATAACAAAGGTCAAGTTGTAGTATATGGAAAGCTCAAGAAAGACAAAGTGTGCATTGAAAGAATCTCACTCGTCGAAGGGCTCAAGCACAACTTATTATCCATATCTCAATTCTGCGACAAAGGATTAGAATGCCATTTCACTTCAACGCAATGTTTTATCAAGAATGGCAAAACTGGAGCTATCTTACTCACGGGATATCGTAAGACAAATATTTATATTATTGATTTCCATAGTATGAACTCTAGTACTAATCTTTGTTTTGTAGCAAAAAGTGTGAACGAAAATAGTTGGCTGTGGCACAAGCGCTTAAGTCACTTGAACTTCAAATATCTATCTAAACTCAGCAGGAATAATCTTGTCAAAGGACTTCCCAAGGTTGCTGATCATAATGACAAAAAGTGCGCCGCTTGTCAACTTGGCAAACAACCGAAGCAGTCATTTTCAAGCAAGTCAAATCCTTCAATTTCTAGATGTTTGCAACTACTTCACATTGATCTATTTGGACCAGTCACCACCGCAAGTATTAGAAGAAACAAGTATACTCTAGTTGTGGTGGATGATTATTCAAGATATACATGGGTGGAGATGATGATTACAAAAGATGATTGTTATGATATTCTCACTACCTTATTTTGACTGCTCCAAACCCAAAAAGAAGATGACATCGTTAGTGTTCGATCTGACAATGGAACAGAATTCAAAAACAACGGTGTTGCTCGATATTGTGAAGATCATGGTATAGATCACAACTTTTCAACCGCCGGAGTTCCTCAACAAAATGGCGTCGTTGAACGAAAGAATAGGACGTTGATTGAAGCGGGAAAAACGATGATAGATGAAGCTAAATTGCCTAAGTACTTTTGGGAAGAAGCTATCAACACTGCTTGTTTTACTCAAAATCGTTCCCTCATCAACAAACTTCACAACAAGACTCCGTATGAACTTTGGCGTGGTAGAACTCCCAACATTGCATTCTTCAAGATCTTTGGTTGCAAATGTTATATCCTCTACAACGGAAACGAACATAGAGGTAAATTCGATGCCAAAGCCGACAAAGGTATTTTTGTTGGGTATGCCAAACACTCTAAAGCTTTTCGTGTTTTTAATAGAACTACATTAGTAATAGTTGAATCTGTACATGTTACATTTGATGAACATTCTCTCCTTGAGCCACATTTGGCTCCAAATGTTGCTGATGATTCTATTGAGCTAAATGATACAGGTGCTCCTATTTATGTTGCGCCCAATCAAGATCAGAATCTATCAACACAAGGAAATCCATCTACATCAAATGCGCCTAATTCAATGTATAATGCGCCTGGTGAATCCTCTATTGCGCCTCATTCAAATGATGCGCCTCATGATTCCTCTCACGCGCCTATTTCTACTGCTGTATCTGGTGTAAACCCAAATTTCAATTCTGAGCCAGTTCAACCCCCAAATTTCAATGACTTTGAATCTGGTGAAGATGTACCAATTGAAGACCTTCAAGTTACTACGACTCAACCTAACTTACCTCCTGAAATTCGTGAAGTTAGAGGTCACCCAATTGCTAATATCATCGGTGATCTACAAGTTGGTATTCGTACAAGGAGAGCTACATACTTTGATGCTTACACTGCTTTTATCTCTCAAATTGAACCGAAGAAGGCTGATGAAGCGCTCCAAGATCCTAATTGGGTTGTTGCAATACAAGAAGAACTCAATCAATTTGAACGATGTAAGGTTTTGACTCTAGTTCCAAGACCAAATGACCATGGAGTGATTGGTACGAAATGGGTGTTCAGGAACAAGATGGATGAGAATGGAACCATCACAAGAAACTAAGCAAGATTGGTTGCATAAGGCTATAGGCAAGAAGAAGGAATTGACTACAATGAAACTTTTACGCCCGTAGCAAGACTTGAAGCTATCAGATTATTTCTAGCTTACGCCGCTCACAAGAACTTCAAGTTATATCAAATGGATGTGAAGAGCGCGTTTCTAAATGGCGAACTCCAAGAACAAGTCTATGTTGCTCAACCACCTGGGTTTGAAGATTCACAATTTCCAAATCATGTGTACAAACTCCAGAAAGCTTTGTATGGACTCAAACAAGCACCAAGAGCATGGTATGATACACTATCAAAGTTTCTCATCGAAAAGGGCTTCACTCGCGGTAAAATCGATACAACTCTTTTCATTGCCAAACATAATGGTCATAAATTACTTTTTCAAATTTATGTTGATGATATTATATTTGGTTCTACTAATGAATTGTTGTGCAAGCGCCTTGAGAAACTAATGAAGAGCAAGTTTGAAATGAGCATGATGGGAGAACTCACATTCTTCCTCGGGCTTCAAATCAAGCAAATGAGTGAAGGCATTTTTATCAATCAAGCCAAATACACAAAGGACTTAATCAAGAAGTTTGGACTTGAGAACGCTAAAGCATACGATACTCCAATGGCCACCGGCAACAAACTCGATAAAGATTTAAAAGGTAAACGTGTTGATCAAACGCTCTATCGAGGTATGATTGGCTCACTCCTATACCTTACTGCTAGTAGGCTTGACATTATGTTTAGTGTTTGTGTTTGTGCTCGTTATCAATCCGACCCTAGAGAAGCACACTTAATTGCTGTGAAACGTATTATAAGATATCTCTCTGGCACTGTTAACCTTGGACTTTAGTACACCAAAGATTCGAACTTTAAACTTGTAGGTTATTCAGATGCGGATTATGCAGCGTGCACAATTGATAGGAAAAGCACTAGTGGCACTTGTCATTTCCTCGGATATCGACTTGTGTCATGGGCAAGTAAGAAACAAGCTTCTGTATCTGTCTCAACAACCAAAGCCGAATATATCGTTGCGGGAAGTTGTTGTTGTCAAATACTCTGGATGAAGCAGCAATTGGTGGACTATGATATCATTGAAGAAAATTATCCCATCTACTGCGACAATACATCAACAATTGCGGTTTCTGAAAATCCTGTCATGCACTCAAAAACCAAGCACATCGACATCAAATATCACTTCCTCAAAGACCACGTGGATAAAGGCAATATACATTTGGAACACGTGGGAACCGACTATCAAATCGCCGACATTCTAACGAAAGCACTCGACGTGAAACGGTTCATGTGTTTTGAGAGGTGAAATGGGTATGCTTGAACTCAACTAAATTCAATATAGTTTTGTCAATACTAATGATTTTATGTTGTGTTGAGTTATGAGTATATTAGGTACAAATGTTAGATCAATTTTTCAAAGTTTCAAGGAAACTATGCGCCATCTATGCGCCTTACTAACTGCGCGCCCAACTCTTATTTCTGCGCGCTCAATCTCTATGCGCCTAGCATCTCCTGCGCGCCTATCATCCATGCGCGCCTAGCATCCAATGCGCTTCAAACACTTATGCGCCCTCAACCATCTTTGCGCACCTTGATGAGTAATGCGCCCCTTCATGCGCTCATTAACTTTTGCGGCTCAATCAATTCTCAAAATTTAATATCAATGATTGAACGTATTAAATACACAAGTACCAGGTATGTTTATTCTGTCCATTTATTATAGGAATCTATGTCTTTTGACATTCCATTAATTGTTCAAGGGTACTTGTGCAATTAAATTTTTCCCTCGTTTTACGTTTTTCGAAAAATTTTATTTTCTGGGGATTTATTTCTTGCACCCCAAACTTACATCAAAATAGATGTTTTTGGTGTTTGTACAAAAATTAGTCAAAATTGCTCATACACTTAAAGGGAAAGTGGAGCAGTTTTTCAAAAACCTAGATATCACATCAATCGTACTTTGTGTCATTCAGCCATTAATGCCCTTCAAATCCCAAATATCCCTCATAAATGCGCCGTACTTTTGTTGTAATGATGAGCCGTCTTTTTCAAAATCCCTCATTAATGCCATCCTTTCAACTTCCCATCTTTTTAAATTTTTGACTGAATTTTTCCTTATCAGTGCAAAATTTTTAAAAACCTAACCTATATATTCATCATCACCTCACCTCCCTACCAACTCTCTATCTCTCTTCTCTCTCTCGTCTCTCTCTCCCCGATTCCCTCTCTCTCTCTACCTTCATCTTCTCTTTTTTCTTCTTCATTTTCTATATATACACATAATTTTATGGGTCCTAAGAAAGCATCAACAACTACTCAAGATGAAATGGTATGATCTCTTGAACCTTAATCTCCTTATTTTCAATTTTTTGTGTGTTCTTCGTCATTTTTCAAAACCCGGATTCATTTTTCTTTGATTTCTCTTGTTTCGATGATCCGTTTTCTATATCGTTTGTTGGGTTGTGTTCATCTTATGATTTCTAATCTTTTGTATCCAACATTTCAACGATCAATGCTTTCTTCATTACAAATCTGAATTTTTGGTTTCAAATTTTTCGGTTCTTCTTTTGTTCATTGTGCTTTCATTATTGATTTGTTCATGTTTTTGTTTACATATTTAGATTCCTTGTTGTCATGCGGTCATTTTGATATATTATTTGTTTGTTTTGGTGAAGTTTCATGATTTTCGTGTTCTTGATGTTCTTCGAGCATTCAAGGGTCGTTCTTCGTGTTCTTCGTCATTCTTGCATGTTTTGGTCTCTAAAAATTTTCTATCTTGTTTTCGAAAATGTGTACTTTTTGATTTTCATTTCTTTCATTTGAATACTTGTTATTTTGTTTTTGCTAAGTCAAAATTTTCACACGATATGCGCCTATATACTTCTTTATGCGCCTATTTTTTTATGCGCCTGAATGCTTTCTGCGCCTCTACTTGTATATGCGCTTAAATCATTCTGCGCCTAAAACCTTATGTGCCTATCTTTGTACTTAGTCATATTTTGTTGTTTTAATTTTTCCTTAGTATTCACATAGAACCATAATATGCGCCTTGTAACTCTATGCGCCTTTTGAAATTTCATGCGCCTAATTCAATCATGCGCCTTGAATCTCTATGATTTTGTGCACCTGATTCAATTATGCGCCTTTCTATTCTTTATGCGCCTATGTTACTTTGATCATTTTATGTTTCTATGCGCCTATGTCACTTCTAACATCAATCATCTTGTTTTTCAGGACCTTGCAAATTTCAAACTAGAAGAAACACTTGATCTGTTAGAGTTATCTGGTGAAGTAATTGGGCGAGAAATCATAGAGACATTGCGCGTTGCTGGTCTGCTCCCTTTATTCACCATGGACCAATCTTTCTATTCTGCGCTCCTCGTGGATGAGTTCTTTTCCACTGCTGTTCTAGTGGAAATTGATGTTAATGGACGCACTCACTACAGGATTGAGGCTCGCGTCCAAAATGTTGACGTCCATATTTCCTCGTCTGTGATTCGACACTTACTCAGTTTTTCGTCTACGGGTGACGATCGCATTATTGGGCGTCCGATGACTTACTCTATTGATGATCAGAACAGGATGGCTGCTTCACTTCTGAATATTCCCACACTTCAAAATAATATCAAAAACACTGAAATTCGAGATGGTGGAGAACTCTTGACTCACATTGCACACTTGGAGGGAACTTCAATTGTTTTCAAAACCGGGAACGTGAACCGATTCACTGTGGAACAATGGGAATACACAGCTGCCATTATGGCCAAGGAGAAGCTTCACTGGCCTCACATTTTGTTCAAGACGTTGCGTGAGCAGATTGACAAGTTTGTGAAGAACAAGAGTGATGGAAAGACCAGGTTTCGCTCCCACTGCCTTCTTCTCACAAAACTTTTTCTAACTTATCCTGAGTTAGTTAAATTTTTGAATGAGAATCCTGAGTATAAAATCAATGATGTTTCAACTTTTGGAAAAGCGAATTCGGACCTCAAAAAGCGCAGAAAAAAGCCTACAAAGCGCGGCAAGGGAATTCAAATCAAAACAGTTGAAGGCTTAATTGATGAAGAAACAGAATCAGACGATGCACCAGTTCTTAAAGGCGCACCATTAAAGAAAAGCGCAGTAACAGCAAGCGCAACTCAACGCGCTGATCCCTTGCCAGGCGCAGAGAAAAGCAAAGGAAAATGGGTGGTCGATGACCCTCCTCGTGCACCTATCAAACGTACCAGATTTGAAACTGATGAAGAGCGTGATCTAAGGCTAGCGCAGGAAGCCAGCAGACTTGAGGCTCAAAGGAAAAGAGATGAAGATTTTCAAGCCAAGCAAGCTGCTGAGTCAGAGAAGCTAGAGCGCATGAAAGGCTCTGGATCAAGCGCTGATATTGAGAAAGGGCCTTCTGTTTCCGCGCCTACCCAGCGCGCGCCTACTTAACGCGCCCCCGCTCCCCGTGCGCCTCCTGTCAAAATTCAACAGACCAAAGTGTCAAGGGTACAACTCCTTTCTGATTTTTTTGGCGATGATGTGTCAGACATAGATGAACCAGTTCAGGGGGAGCAAGAGACCATCCCTCAGCGCACTCCTTCTCCAGTTGCGCCTCCACCTCCTTCTGGACCAGATCAAATCACAACGGAAATAGTTGATGTTGAAACTGTTGATGTTGAAACTGAAGATGAATATGCGTCTCCTACTCATTCTCCTCCTCATGCGTCTTCATCTCCTATTGCGCCCCTTCAAGATGATGCGCCCCAGTCTACCCCTGCGCCTCCTCCATCTGCTCCCGATTTGAGCGAGGTACTTTCTATTCTTCATTCTTTGCAGCAGGGGCAAGCAAATTTAGAGCAAGGACAGACGCAAATAAAGTCTCAATTTGAGCTTCTCACTTCATTACTCACTGATTAATCTGAAGAGATCGCTGCCATTAAGGGGGAGATGAATTCTCTCAAGGACAAACTTTCTGCTCCTACTCCTCCTCCGGCACAGACTCAGGTTTAACCTCATTCTGATCAGGCGCAAACCACCTCTTCTGCGCCTACTTTCATACCTCAGTCTGCTGCGTCTCAATCCAACATGAACGTGTTAGTATCAAAGTTGGATGTGTTGAAAGAATTGGTCGTTACTCACTTCACTGCTGCTCACTCGAGCTCAGACAGACGCGCCGAACATATTTCTTCTGACATTATCACGGCTCAAAATGCCATTGAAGGTCACATTCAAATCTTAGAAGAAAATATTTCACAGCAGCAGCAAATCACTCAGCGCTCCATTGATGAATACCAAAACATCAATGTGAATCACTTGAGTTACATTAGAGACGGTATCACTGCCACTCACTCCAGTGTCACTGACACCCAGGGCTTAGCGAACCGTAGTCATCAGCTCGCTAAACAGATTCAGCGCTCTGTTTCAGAGATCATTGAAGGATTGAAGGACGATGATGCGCCTCCCAATCCTTAGTTTCTATTTTTGATTGTAAGTTATTAGAATCTTTTGTAATAGAATCAACTCTTTTGTGATAGTGATTTTGTGCTTACTTGTTTTAGCACCTTTTTGCTTTTGTTCTATTCAAAACTTGTAATTTGTAACTCCTACACCCCAAGTTTTAATGAGAACAATGCATCACTTATTATCAAACCTTGTTCACTCAAACTCCTTGTTTGTAGAATAATGAATATTATTTAAATTCATATGCATCATATTGAATTGTTTCATACTTTCATGCATTGAGTTTAAACTTGGTTTAAACACATTTCAAATCTAAAATTCATATATCATTTTGAATGTGTTATGTAATTCTTTATTCTTATTGGAATAGATTAGAAATCTATATCTTGGACTAGTGTGTGCATTAACTTGAGACATGAATTACCAATTTCATTCATTTGGACATGTTTTTATCAAGTATAATGTTTGTCCTTGATATAGTAGGTAATGGCATCAATCAAATAGGGGGAGATTGTTGGGTATGCCCACATATATCTCAGTTTTAATGTAATAGGATTTATTAGATTTGATTGATCCATCACCTAAGTTTTATTTCATGGACTTTAGACCCACATGTAAGAAGTATTTATACTTCAATTTTTTAAGTAGTCAATTGTTATAGAATAGGCTTAGAAATTGGGCAAGAAGATCAAGATTCAAGAAAAATCACTCAGTGAGTTTGAGCTGCGCATATGCGCCTCCTGCGCCACGCGCCATGCGCCTCTCTTCATTTGCGCCATGCGCCTTTCATAACGCGCACACTAGGATTTATTCCTAGCTATGCTACGCGCCTATGCGCCCCTTGATTTAAGCGCACACTTACTGTGTACCTCTTGGCTCAATGCGCCTCTTGGCTCAAACGCGCCTCAAAATGTTTATTCAACACTCAGTGATTTATTAAAGATTCAAAGACTTGAAGAGAATTCAAATTACGCCAATGATCCAACGGTGGTTAAAATATGCATATGCGCCTAATATGTTGACACGTGTCCTCAACGGTCACATTTATGTTGAGTGTCAAAATGGTCATAATATATGCATGCTCCAATCAACGAGCGACAGCACATCTTATCCACAAGGATTTCCAACGGCTAGTTTTTTGAAGTTCACTATAAATACCCCATAACTTCAACATTTTGAAGTTGCTGAGTTTTGCTAAGAATTTCAAGAATTTCTCTCTCAAAGCATTTGTTGAAGATTTGAAGATTGCCTTCGTTTTTCCAGAATTTCTCAAGAACATCTTCATACCTTCATCCTTAGCCCAGATCTTCAAGCTATAACACTTTAGTTTCATTGTGCTCTAAATCATAAAGATCTAAAGAGCCTTGATACTAAATTCACACACGCACCTCTTTAAGTTTGATCACTTAGATCCATATTTTAGAGATACACCGGTTATTGTTTTGGATTTGTTCATTCATAGAATATTAGATCTTGAGTTAGTGTAGAAGCTCAAAAGTTGTAATTTGTAACACTCACTCATTATATAAGATCTCCATTAGAAATCCAAGACTAACCTCTTGGTAGAGGACGTAGATCTTTCATTGATCGAACCTCTCCAAATAGCTTGTGTTATTATCTTGTCATTTACTTTCAAGTTATTATCTTTACTCACTATTTGCTTGTTTACTCATTGTAGATTGATTGAACTGAATTGTGTTGTGTTGTTATTTCATTTGCCTTAGTTCCTTATTTCAACCACTTTGAGCCAAAATACTTAGAGTGTGTGTGCGCCCCTTTATCACACTTTGCGCCTATTTTCATTACTAAATTCCGCTGTGCATTTCACTCACTCACTTAGGCGCATTTCATAACACTTACTTGATAAAGTGCGCATTTGCAATTGAGTTTATCAAGGGTACGAAAAGAATTTTAAAACAGCTATTCACCCCCCCTCTAGCTATTTTTCATACCCTTATTGCCCTTTGGGACCAACACTTTCCAAGCTTCTAGAATATGAGATCAGGGGATGAGGAATTTGACCAAGGTTGAGTGTCCGTGCACAAAGGTATACGCATTGTCGGCGCTCATGCATGCTGCGCATGGGCAGTATGCGCACCATGCTTGGTCACTAAAAGATCTCTTCAGAGTTTAGGGAATAAGACCTTGAAAACTGAGCAGGGTCAAAAGTTTGCGCAAGATATCTATGCGCAGTGGCGACCTGCGCAGAGAACATCCTGCGCAGTGAAATGAATCCTGCTTAGGAAATCTTCGATACTTCAAAGCTTCAAGTCCTATAATCTAAGCCTATACTATAAACAGGACTTGGATAAAAAATTGAAGTTATAAACTTCTTTACATGAGGTCCTAAAGTCCATAAAAATACTCATAGGTGATGGTATCAATCAATTCTAACAAATGTAGGAGGGTTAAGTGATAAGCATACCCAACAATCTCCCCCTAAATGATTGATGCCATTATCTACTATAGCAAAGGCAATTCATTGTACTTGATAATAATATTTCCATAAAAATGTGAATGGTAACTCATGCCTCAAGTCAATGCACACACCAGCCAGTGCTATAGATTTCTATTCTATCCAAAAGATTAAAAACTTACAAGATAGGAAAGATAGAAATATCATCCAGCGCATACAAATAACATGAGATGTAGTTTTAAGTATGCGTTTAAACTGAATGTTTAAACATCATGCGTAGAAAACATGAGCAGTAAAGATTATGCGCATGAGTTTAAGTAATAATGCATTCAATGTTCCACAAACTAATGGTTTGAATTGAACAAGGTTTTGTGAAAGCATAATGATGCATTCTTCTCATTAAAACTTAAAGGATTATCAGTTACAGGGTACAAGCTTTAAAGAAGAAAAAAAAGAGTGCGCATAAAAACAAAAGCGCACGAAATAAAAACGCATAAAACATACTATGCGAAACGAGAACAAAAGATCTCAAAAAGTAGCAAAATACTTACAAAGGAAGCCTAGTCTATGTTGATCCGGTGCAGGGCTTCACGCAGCTCATTCTGGAGGCTGTTGAACTTGTTCATGAGTTCCACCTTTAAATTTTGAAACTTGTCCTGGAACTCAACAGCTTTGCCAACGTAAGTGTTCATGCCTCTGCGCATATCGGCATTGTCATCAACCAGCTCTCTGAACTTTGCTCTGCTGTCCGTCAGGATGGCGGTCTGCGTAGCTTCCAGTCTTATGTCGGTATGAAGGCGCTGAGTGTTGACGCTGGCTTGAATATCTAACATTGCGTAGTCCATCTTGGCGTTGAACGCAGAAGAAAAATCTGTCATGGACTTAGTAATGCATTTACGCACTTCTTCAATATGAATCTCACTTCCATGCGCAGATCTTCCTTGTTCAATCTTCTCCATCTGAGCTTGAAGATCATCAAATCCTTTAAGTAACCCATCTGCGAGGGTTTTCTTTAGCTTTTTAAGTATGTCCCTGAATCCACCACCAATCGCTCCAAAGGTGCACACATTATTGAGTAGTGCGCTGACATTTTTGAGCTGTGCGCTGATGGTTCTCAGGGAGTCCAGGACAAGTTGATCCAAAGTTATAGCAACTTGTTCTTGCGCCTTTTCTTGCGCAGGCTCAGATGAACTTGCCTTTGCCTCCGTCTTAGCACTTTCCGTGCTCTCCTTTGCACTTGCCTTTGCTTCCTCCTTAGCTTTATCCCCCTTAATGGTATCAATATCCAAACGCTGCATATCAAGACGATACAGCAAAGCAGTTTGAGCAGTAAGGTGTTGATTCAGCTGCAACTGCGTAGCGACTTGATTCTCTTGAACAGACTGCAATGCTTGCACGATCTGGCGCAGCTCATCCGAAGAGGAAGTAGGAGTCTCAGGAGCTGTAGATGAAGGTTTAACTAGAGAAAGATAACTGCTGTCAGAGGCTGCGGAACTAGTACGGTGCTTCTTCAATCCTTTTGCGTTGCTGCGCACCTTCTGCTTTAGTCGAGAGGAAACATGTGCGATATCAGCACTAGGGACAGCTTTTTGAGTGGCTTCGTGCCTTTGCTCCCCCTGAACTGCAGCATCATCTGAATCACCACGAAAATCAGCCTTGTGCTTCATTGTGGTTGGCTTTGAGGGAGCAGGAGCTGGTTTGCTGGTAGGATCTGCCTCTTTGAATGAAATCCCTTTGGTGGATTGAACCAAAGGAATGTCCTTGAACTTTTTGCCACTGGGCGTAGCAATGCCCTTCCCCTTGCGATTATACGCGTCTTCTGAGGTTTCTTGCGCAGCATCAGGTAGAGATCTACCTGCACTCTTTCTGGACTTGGCCACAGGGATTGGGCCTATCCAAGGTTCCTTGTTGGGAGCGGAATCAGACAGCCAGAGTTCATAGTATTCAGTGTTACCGATCTCACTGCGCAAATTCTGGAGATGCACTCGGGAGTAGTACTTTGCGTCACAAGACTGCATCTTGATTGCCTGTTCTTCAACATAGGTGGCCAGTTCGTCATAAGTCAATAAGAGTTTAGTTAGCAATCTGCAGTGAGTTCGGTATTTAGTCTTCCCTGCATTCAGCTTCTTGTCATAGCTGGTCATTCCCTTCACAATCTCATTGAAGATAATCTGCGGCCAGTCGAGTTGAACTTCGTTGAAGATGGCTGCGCAGTATCCCCACTGCTTTGAGATGAAGTGCCCATTATTCCCATTCTTGCAGTTGAGAGAATCTCCAATGATGGTGCACAGGTGATACATCACCTCACCAAATTCCTTTCTGTTATGCATTGGCCACTTCTTGTTTAGAGAAGGAATGCCAATAAGCTTCTGTGCAAGTGCATTTTGGTGAACCTCATCATAGTTGACTGAAGTATTATCAACGTTGAAGTTTAGGAGGCTGCGAATGTGGTTAGGATGAACCATTACATCACTGTGCTGTACAGTGGCCATGATCATTTCTGTTGGCTTTCCTTCAAGTTGTGCCAGGACAACTTTTGCTGTCTTGAAAAATTCATCTACCAGCGCAGGTACTATGAAGGATTGATTAAGAGTGAATAACAGAAGAATGCCAGAGGAACTGAGAAGGTGCAGCAGACGACGTCCAACTGCGTCTAGAGAAAGATCTGCCTGAATCAGTTCCCAACCAGGTATGAAGTAAATGTGTCCCTGCGTAAAACAATGGATAGAATTAGACAGCCTATTGTACATGGAGCTGTGCGCATTTGCAAATAGTGCAGATATACCTTGGCACAAGTTCCATGATAAGCAAAAAAAATATATATATGCGCAGAAAAGGGATCATGCGCAGAGAAAATAAATACTTGTAAAGAAGTGTGCGCAGAAAATTAGATAAAACTATATGCGCAAAAAAAAAAACTATGCGCAGAACACAAATACTTAGGGATATATCAATTGACCAAATAAAATATTTAAAAAAATAAGAAAGAATATTTAAGAATATGAAGAACACCCAAGAACACCGAAAAACAAAAGTTGACAAAATTCAACAAAAACAAAAAAATACATCGAAATGACGGCATGGACAGGACGAAGTCAACCATGTAAAAAGTATAGTCAACAACATTAAAACAAACCCAGAAATACAGAAAAACAGTTCGTCTGCCATGGAAGTTACGGAGCTCAGAAATTGACGAAAAACACGTGTAACGACCATTGATCATGAAATAAACTACATGAAAGAGTAGATCAGGTTAATACGAACACGTAACAACCAACGATTTAACAAATGATCAACAAACAAGGGAGAGATCGAAAAAGGGAGTTTTAAGACCTCCAAGAACAGCAATGGCGAAAAGTAAGAAGTTATAGTGAAACATACCATGTCATTGACGGTGGGATGCCTTGATTGTTGTTCTAGTTCTTCTTCGTTCTGAGAGTTCCCAGGATTGGAGTGAGAAGAAGAGTCGGAGATGATGATTTCGGGTTGTTGAGTTTTGGTTTTCTTAGGCGCCATAGAGATTGAAGATAGAGAACATGAGATGAAAAAATGAAGGTTTAGAACAGAGGTTAGAGAGAGAGAGAAGTAGAGAAGAGAAACGGTTTAAGTAGGAAGGAGAGGTTAGGCGCATGATAGCTGAGAAATATTTGAGAAAAAGTGCAGCGGCGCAGGATAGCAATACCACGTGTCACTAAAGGGAACGCGCGTGCAGGCCTATGCGCGTGTGTGCGTGTGAAGTTCTAAGCCGGTCACTATCAAGTCAATTTATTCATAAATGCTGAGTCAGTGAAAGGACGAGCGCACGTTAGCAGGGTGACGTGGCCGAATGGGGGATGCGCGTGCGCAGTCTTTGCACGCGCGTGTGTCAACGAAGAGTGGCTGACGGCTGTCGCATCACCTTCCTCATTAAATGGTGAGCAGACATTCGCAAGGTGCGCTGTCATTAATCGCAGTTTGCATTAAATGACAATGGGACATGCGCAGGGGTAAAAAGGTAATTTCTTAAGAAAATCAAAGAATGAAGGTGCGGGAAAATTTAAATTACACAAGTACCCTTGTGACTAAGCGTTGACTTTTCAGTCAAGGACCTATGTGCAAAATCTTATGAATAGAACACTTACCTGCGATCCACGATGATTTGCGCATGGATAGTCATGCGCAGCGCATTGATAGCGCAGAGATTCTATAAATCTCAGAACTGTTGTTTTATGCGCAGACATTTGTTGCGCAGGTGTTGCGCAGGGCGCATGAAACTTAACCTATTTTGCACACTTATCAAGCAAATACATTAGTATAAATAAATTATATGGACAAGTTAGCTAAGTTCAAGCATACCCATTTCTCTTTTCAAGAGACCACTTGTTAATTCTTGAGGAGATGATATTAGATGTTGATGAGCTTGGTATTAGTGCTTGGCAGGATTGGAAACTGCTATGGTGGACACATTATCGCAGAGAATTGGACAATTCTCTTCATGAATCCCATAGTCCACAGGTTGTTGCTTCATCTATAAGATTTGGCAGCAGCAGCTTCCAGCAGCAATATATTCTGCTTCAGTAGTGGAGATGGACACAGCAGCTTGTTTCTTGCTTGCCCATGCTACAAGTCGATTTCCAAGGAAATGACATGTTCCACTTGTGCTCTTCCTGTCAATGGTGCACGCTGCATAGTCCGCATCTGAATAACCTACAAGTTTAAAGTTCGAATCTTTGGTGTACCAAAGTCCAAGGTTAACAGATCCAAAAGTATATCTAATACATTTTATAGCAGTAATGTGTGCTTCTGAAGAATTATCATGATAGTGAGCACAGATCCAGACAACATAATATCCTGGCCAACTAGCAGAAGATAAAGGAGAGTCAATCATACCTCGATACAGTCTGATCAACCTACCTTTTAAGTCTGTTAAGTTTGTTGCTGGTGGCCATTGGAGTGTCGTATGCTTTAGCATTTTCAAGTCCAAATTTTTGATTAAGACCCCTGTGTACTTGGCTTGATTTGCGAAGATGCCATCATTCAATTGCTTGATTTGAAGCCCGAGGAAGAATGTGAGTTCTCCCATCATGCTCATCTCAAACTTGCTTTTCATTTGCTTTTCAAAGCGCTTACAAAGAAACTCATTAGTAGAACCAAATATAATATCATCAACATAGAATTGAACGAGTAAAGAATGATCATTATACTTATCAATAAAGAGAGTTGCATCGATTTACCGCGCTTGAAGCTTTTCCCTAGCAGGAATTTTGAAAGAGTATCGTACCATGCTCTTGGAGCTTAATTAAGTCCATACAAAGCTTTCTTGCTTTGATTCTGTGATGCTTCCATTCTCATCCATCTTGTTTCTGAACACCCATTGAAGCGCTAAATATTGGATGAGCTTTTCTTGCACTTCTTGCATAGCATCGATCCATCTTAAAACATGGAGCACTCTATCAATCTTCTTTGATCCGACATGAGAGATAAACGAATGCTACACCGCAAAGTTTGATGCTCTCGATGTGAGAATCCCTACATTTAGGTGATAGGAATACTAAGATCAATGGGTATTTTATTTGCTTCAGCACCAAGATCATCAAAGGTGATTTGCTGAAGTGGAGAAACATCATGCGCAGGAGGAGGTGTTTGCGCATCAGGAGTCGTCACTTTTGGCACAGCATCCGGAGTTGGCGCATGGGATGGACTTGCTTGATTCTGGTTTTGATCAACTTGATTATCATTCTGCGCAGGTACAGTTTGAGGCTGTGTACCTGTCTCAACCTTCTCAGTAGAATCATCAGAATCATTTGGAGCCAAATGTGGCTCAAGGATAGAATGCTCATCAAAAGTAACATGTACAGATACTATAATAACTAGAGATTTATTCTATTATGATCACGAAAAGCTTATAGAATGATTGGCATACCCAACGAGAATACCTTTATCTGCTTTGGCGTCGAATTTACCTCTATGCTCTGCCGTTATAGAGGATATAGCATTTGCAGCCAAAGATCTTGAAGAAAGCAATGTTGGGCGCTCTATCTCTCCATAGATCGTATGGAGTATTGATGTAGGCTTTGTTGATGAGGGATCTTATTCTGAGTAAAGTATGCACCGTTGACAGCTTCTTCCCAGAAATACATTAGAAGTACTTCTTCTACTATCATTGTCTATCCATCCTCAATCAACGAGTGATTCTTTCCACAACACCATTTTGTTGGGGAATTCCAGCAGCAGAGAAATTGTGAAGAATACCATTTGTTGGTTCTCACAATATTGAGCGACATCGTTGTTCATAAATTCCGTTCCGTTGAAGTATCGAACTCTAACAATGTCTTCTGTGTTTGGAGATTTCGAAGGAGCAGCCAGGATATCATTGAGATACCACAAGTTGGTCCAATGCTCACGGTAGTGAGCGGTCCAAACACATGAGGTGAAAGCGGTTGTAAGCGTTTTGTCATTGGAGCAATCTTGCTGGAAGAAAACTGCTCAGGCTGCTTACTAAGCTGGCATGGTGCTTATACCATTGCTAGCTGCATTCACTTATGTTCATTGCTACAAAACAAGGATTAGTAATAGAAACTATAGCGGTAAGATTAATAGTATAAAAATTGGTCTTACGAGTCCTTGTGAGCAAAGTTAGTCCAGAAACGCCATTCTTGATATACCAGTGCATTGAAGTGAAATGGCATTCCTGACTTTTATCGCATAATTGTGATATGGAGAGCAGGTTGTGCTTGAGACTATCTTTTATGATTAGTCCAAATCCAATTAGGTGCCCTTTGTTGTTGTCATCATATGTTACTGAGTGATTTCTTCCTTCATGCACATCTTTAAGAGTGTTGACATCTCCAGTCGTGTCTAGAATCCACTGTCAATACCAACTGAGCTTGAGAGTGCGCAGTGAAGTAGATCTTTTCTGCTTGTTGAAACATTGACTTTCGCTCTACAGCCGAGTTATCATTTAAGATCAGCAGGCACTTTAAGAGATTCCTTGCGCGGCTGCGGAGTTTGTGATGACGCAGCTTTGTCAGGTTAGTTCTGGCAAATAGGTACTTGCCATTTTGTCTGCTTGGTGAAGGTGTCCCATTTCCACTAGTTGAGTGAAGGTGGGACCTTTCTTGATTGTCCTTGGTGCATGCTCAGGTTCCATTTCAGAAACAACTTTTGAATCATTGTCAGCATTTGCCACTAAGCAGAGCAGTCCATCCTCAGAGTCAGCATCATTGTCTTCAGTGTCAGTCTCCAAGTCCTTAGCTCCTTTCTACGCAGTTTTCTTCAGCAGCCATTCCGCACTGCTTAGATGCTTTGTGCGCAGGGTTGCTTTTCCACGTACTCAAATTTTGGAGTAAGCATTGAAGCGAAATGTCCTGGCTTTCTGCAGTTGTAGCAGACCAAGTCATCTTTCTTTGAGTCTCTATGAGAGAGAATAGGAGGTTTGCTTGAGGATCCACTAAGTTTGGAAAACTGTCTGAATTTGATCTGAGGTTTGAGCAGGCGCAGGAACATGTGAAAAGTTAGTCATTGCCCAAGATTTTGAATCCATCTTGAATCGGCACCCAAGCTGTTAAGCTTGAAAAACAAAACAAGTTTTATGAAGGTGTCTGCTCTGATACCACTTGTTGGTCCCTAAGGGGCAACAAGGGTGTGAAAAATCGCTAGAGGGGGGGGGGTGAATAGCGTTTTAAAAATCTTTTCAAACCCTTTTGCAATTCAATGGCTTATGCGCACAGTTCTAAAATAAGCTAAGTATAGCGCGCAGTGAGAGTGTGAAATGCACAGCGGAAGTTTAAAGCAGCTCTGCGCAGGGTATACTGCGCAGAGATAAAAACGCACGCGCTAAGTTTGAGGCTAAAGAGTGGCGCAAAATAGATCTAAGGCAAACGAGCAATAAAAATTACATCAGTAAAGTGTAGCAATCTGAAAGATCAAACAAAACAGTTCATAAATAGTTAAGCAGGAAATTTGCAGTAAATAATATGAACACGCTATTTGGAGAGGTTCGATCGATGAAAGATCTACATCCTCTACCAAGATGGTTAGTCTTGGATTTCTAATGGAGATCTTATAATATGAGTGAGTATTACAAATTACAACATTTGAGCTCAATACTAACTTAATATCTATTATCTATGAAGAACAAATCCTAGACTAAACCGGTGTATCTCAAGAAGTTAGATCAAAATGATCAAGGCTTCAAGAGGTGTGTGTGTGACAGAAATTTTGGGCTCTATGAATATGAAAGATGAAGAGCACAAAGAATTCTGGTGATATAGGGCTTTGTGATATGAGCAGGAGTTTGAAGGTTTGAAGATCTTGAAGGCTGTTCTAAAGAATCTGGAAATACTGAGCAGCAGTCTTCAGATCTTCAAGGTTTCTCAATGTAGCATGAAACTCGAGCTCTTGAAGCATGCAAGCTTTTGAAGTATATCGGCCAACATGAGGGCAGCTTGGAAATGAAGATGAGCAGGCTATTTATAGCTGAGAGCTTGAATATAGTCGTTGGAGCTCTGAGCAAGGACAATGAGCTGGCACAAAGTGATTGGCGCGCAGCTGTCCTTTATAGCCGTTGGGACTCTGATCAAGATAGATGACCTGGCACAATATGATTGGTGCGCAGGTGCCTTAGAGCCGTTGGAGACAGAGCATGAAGACCAAATTTAAAAACTTTTTCAAGAAGGTTGACAACTGTCTTCATTTGAAATAATTCGTTTGAGCGTGTCTCCACCAATGGTTTTGCTGAGTGTGCATATTTTATCGTTTGTGCACACCTCAGCACTTTGACTCAATCCAAAAGCGTTGCTTGTCTTGACGCTTTCCAAGCTTCTAGAATATGAGATCAGGGGATGAGGAATTTGACCAAGGTTGAGTGTCCGCGCACAAAGGTATGCGCATTGTCGGCGCTCATGGATGCTGCGCATGGGCAGCATGCGCACCATGCTTGGTCACTAAAAGATCTCTTCAGAGTTTAGGGAATAAGACCTTGAAAACTGAGCAGGGTCAAAAGTTTGCGCAAGATATCTATGCGCAGTGGCGACCTGCGCAGAGAGCATCCTGCGCAGTGAAATGAATCCTGCATAGGAAATCTTCGATACTTCAAAGCTTCAAGTCCTATAATCTAAGCCTATACTATAAACAGGACTTGGCTAAAAAATTGAAGTTATAAAATTCTTTACATGAGGTCCTAAAGTCCATAAAAATACTCATAGGTGATGGTATCAATCAATTCTAACAAATGTAGGAGGGTTAAGTGATAAGCATACCCAACAAGAGTGCTCAGGAGAATGTTTCTTGCTTTCCCATCATTAGCAACTCTTCTCATCTCTTCTTCAGTCCATTCTTCCTTAGGTTTCTTGATGGAAGGTTGAGCAGGGTTGGTGCGTGGATTAGGATTCGCTTTCATTGGGATGTAAGGTCCATAAACCACGGTGTCATGAAGCCTTTCATCGATTGAGGTGAGATGAGTTAAGATGCTGAATTTCCACACGTCGAAATGATCTTCATCAAAGACTGGAACATGTGTATAGTTAGCAGTTGCCGATGGTTTTGTGTTAGCCATATCGAATCGGCACCCAAGCTGTTAAGCTTGAAAAACAAAAATGTTTTATGTATGTGTAAGCTCTAATACCACTTGTTGGTCCCAAAGGGGCAACAAGGGTATAAAAAATGCTATAGGGGGGTGAATAGAGTTTTAAAATTCTTTTCAAACCCTTTTGCAAATCAATGGCAAATGCGCACGACTCTTAGTTTGGCCTAAGTATAGCACGCAGCAAGAGTGTGAAATGCACAGCGGAAATTTAAAGCAATCACTTATGCGCAGGGAGATGCGCAGAAGTGGAAAACGCACGCGCTATGTTTTGGCTAAAGAATGGCGCAAAAATGATGCTAAGGCAGAAAGCACACAAACACAATTCAATCAATGCTAGACAATCTACAAAGATCAAACAAAGCAATATATCAGAAAAGCTAAAATGTAGAATGTAAAGCAGAATATAAGAACACGCTATTTGGAGAGGTTCGATCGGAAAAAGATCTACGTCCTCTACCAAGATGGTTAGTCTTGGATTTCTAATGGAGATCTTATTAAGAGAAAGTGTTACAAGTTACAATGATTTAGAACAAACTAACTCAAAGATCTATAATCTATGAAAGAATAAAATCCTAGACAATAACCGGTGTATCTCTAGAAGTATGATCGATGAGATCGAAACTTCAAGAGGTGTGTGTGTGTCAGAAATCTGGGCTCTTTAAATCTATAAGATGGAGAGCACAAGATTCTGGTGTCACAAAGGCTTATAGGATCTGGACTTGGATTGAGTATGAAGGTATGAAGGTTGTTTTTGAGAATTCTGGAAATATGCAAGCAATCTTCAAATCTTCAAAGTTTTCTTTCAGAAAGCAAAACACAAGCAACTTGGAAAGTGAAGAAGAGCTGGCTATTTATAGTGGAGCTTAAAAAACTAGCCGTTAGAGCTCTGACCAAGGACGATGTGCTGTCACAATGGGATTGGTGCGCAGGGTCCTTTATAGCCGTTGGAGACAAAGCAAGTGGATGAGCTTCAAACTTCTTCTAGAAGGATGACAACTGTCTTCAATTTGATTTTCAAATATGAGGCGCGTTTCTATCTTCGTGTATGCTGAGTGTGCACGTTTTGTCATTTGTCCACATCAGCACTTTGACTCATTTCAAAAAAGCGTAGCTTGTCATGACGCTTTCCAAGCTTCATAAAGGTGAGGTCAGAAAATAAGAGAATTGACTAAGGCAGAACTCCGCACGCATAAGAGCCATGCGCATTGAGTGCGCAGATGGGGCGCTGCGCATGGGAGTCACGCGCATCCCATTCAGTAAATTGCACTTGAGACCTTAAAACCAAAACATCAGCCCTAAACACTAAGCCTAGTCTATAAAGAGGACTTAGCTAAAAATTGAAGTTATAAAACTTCTTACATAGGGTCCTAAAGTCCTTAAAATAAACTTAGGTGATGGTATCAATCAATTTAACATAAGTAGGAGGGTTAAGTAATAAAGCATACCCAACATTAGCTTTCGCAGTTGGCATGGTTAGTCGTTATCAGTCTAATTCTGGAAGAGCACATTGGGGAGCAGCTAAAAGGATAATATGTTACCTTAAAGGAACTGTTGACTACATGTTATGTTATCAAGGAACAAACTCACGGATAGTTGGTTATAGTGATGCTGACTGGGGAGGAGACAATGATAACCGTACGTCAACATCAGGTTACGTCTTTTTACTTAATAATGGAGCTGGAATAGCAAGAAACAAATTAACAAGTGTATCTCTCTCTATAATGGAAACCGAATTTACTGCTTGTACAAGAGCTGTTCAGGAGGCTGTTTGGTTAAAAAGGTTCATGGAAGATCTTGGAGTGGTCGATCACGCATCTGACCCTGTGACGGTTCATTGTGACAATCAAGAAGCCATTGCATTCACAAAGGATCACAAGTATCATGGAAGAATCAAACACATTGATCTGAGGAATAACTACATTCGAGAGACTGTATCTAGTAATGAAGTAGCTTTAGAGTACATTCCTACTAATGTAATGGTAGATGACCCTATGACTAAGCCCCTTGCTAGAGATGTCTTTCTAAAACATGTTAGGGCTATGGGTCTTCGAAGGGTATAGATGTACTTAAAGACGACAAGTTACATTTTTTTGTGAAACAAATTTTCATTTATGCATCTTAAGTTTAATATCAAGCTTATATTATTGAAATGTATAATTATTTGTTATTGACACATAATTACACAAAATAAAAGTATGTCATCAGACAAAAGATTGATTCTCTCACACGAGTAATCACCTCAGAAGGCAAGTAAGCAAGCTGAGATGAGACAATGATACTTGAGATACCAAGGGAGTACGCTAAGTACATAACGGATGTCGTCTTGATATAGATCAAGATCCGGTCAAAGTAAAAGACCAATTGAGAATCAAGAGAATTCTCGTAAGTCTGGAATAAAAGATGAGATGAGCTAGATATAAATAGTTGGATATTAAGAAGTGTCTGAACTAAATATCTGTACAGTGGGTAAAATAAAATGACATACGCTCTTTAAAGAGTTGAACCACTGTAGCACTTGTTATGGTAACAAGTGTGCATTTGTGATCGAGAGAAATGAGCAACATGTCCCTCTTGCTCATTGTGTGATGTCTCTAAAATGCCAATTATTTGTGCAAAATACCCTATGTGACTTTCAACTATACTTAAGGGGTATTAAGTCAATGTCTGCTACTTTAGCATGCTATCTAAAACCATGAATAAATTCGGTTGGACGGTACATGTCTAGGAAAGCAATTGCCTTAATGATCTAAAAGTGATAAGTGAGGAAGGAAGATAAATTTGATTATACCTGATGATTGTGTTCATTGGTCGACCAGTTATGTCACGGACATAGCTATGAACACACTATACGATCCTAAGAGTCAATCATAGCCTTATAGGGACCAAGGTATGTTTGGACTTGGTTTAATCAAATAAGTCTGGGGTATAACGAGTCGAAGTTGAACTTGTAGTGGTCGTAGCTATTATGTCATGCCTAACGGGTGCATAATATTAAAGCTGACACGTACATGCACGCTCGTTGGTCACACGACACATTTGCTTGAATGATAGACCATAGATGATGAGGCCATCATGTGCGAGATGTTAGAATTAAATGATCCGCCCAAGATGGCCCGACCCAAAACCGAGACCCGGCCCAATTGTGTTTTACTGACAAATATGAAAACACGGGGAAAAAAAGGGAAACAGGGGACGGATTATTCAAAGAAGTACGCCGCTTCATGGAAAGGGTTGTGAACGTCGTTTGATAGAAAGAGTCGTGGCTTTACAGACTCTTTATAACGGCAAGGGAAGAACGGATTCAATATAGAAATTGATATCCTCTTCTTCCTTCTTCTCTGAATCTCCTCGTCTGATCAAAGAAAAGCAAATCAGTGTTGAGAATTAGTGGGTGATTTCCGATTGCGATTTCACTCCCGACCTACGCTGTAAGGTATTGTACCAAGTTCTTCGGTGATCAAATTCAATGTCTCGATTCTACGCTTCCGCAATTCGATTGAACAAGGAAGTATTCTTCTCCCTCTGTAGTTTAACAGAAATTTTTTTTAGATAATTAACATTCATAATTAAGGAAGATTTATCTAGGAAAATGAACATTAAAGGGAATGATAATGGAACTTGCTAACAAAAATGTGAAATATTGAGATGTAACAGAATTATTTAAAAACCCTTTTGTCATTATACCCTAAAATCACGAAAAAGAAAATGACAAACTATCCAAATAGTCCCTCTACTATGTGTGTCTTATGAGAATAGTCTCTGTACCCAAATTTTCAAAAAATACATCCCTTTACCACTCAAATTAAATGCAGTCAGTTACTCCATCAAATTTCGTTAGTTATTAACGTTAAATCATGTTGGGTACAACTCAAGGAACATTTAATATGAGCAAAATTGTTATCACAGTAAAATAATAAATGGATTGATAAATTCTATGTTTTTCATCATATGTGTGTGTGTGTGTGTGTGTGTGTGTGTGTGTGTGTATATATATATATATATATATAATGAAATTATGTTTGAATTTTCTTATATGTTTGTTTTATATATTTTAAATGACTTTGTTGAAATTAATTTTTAACAATCCCGAAAACAAACAACCCAAAATCACCATGAAACTACCTTGAAAAAAAATGTGAATAGTCATCAGTTGTTCATCAACTACAAACGAAGATTCAAAAAATTGTCAATTAGTAAATTCAAGAACCATAGTAGAATAGCAATTCAATTGTTTACCATACATTTGTTTTTTGTGATGGATGAATAACTAATGAATATTCACAGTATATTTAAGATAGTTTCATGGTGATTTTGGGTTGTTTGTTTACGTTTTTGTTAATAATCAATTTTAACCTAGTCATTTAGATACATATAACAAAGCATACAAAAAAATCAAAAGTAGTTTCATTATATATATAGAGAGAGACACATGATGAATAACATAGACTTAGCTTTACCCAATCAGTCTTTGTACTATTTTACTGTGATGACTATTTTGCACATATTAAATGTCATTTGAGTTGAACGAAACATGATTTAACGCTAAAAACTAATGAAGTTTAACGGAGGGACTAACTGCATTTAACTTGAGTGGTAAAGGGACGTATTTTTTCAAAATTTAGGTATAGGGACTAATCCCATAAAACGCACATAGTAGAGGGACTATATGGGTAGTTTGTCCAAAAGAAAAAAAAAAAGGGATGGGCCATTTTGATCAAATAAGCCTAGTCAAAAGCCGAAAAAGGACCAAATTAGTCTGGGCTATGTAGCGGGCCATACTGCGCCAAGCCCAATCCCGTTCAGAATATGTGCCAGTTATATTTATTCTAAAGCTTGTTTTTTTTTTTTTTTTTTTTTTTTTTTTAGCAAACGATAATTCAATTTCATTCACAAATTAAAAAGAGACGGAACTTCATAAAGACCGGAGGCTCACCCCGAATTAAACGTCAAGACTTCCCTTTTTATTTATTCGTTAGTTCAAAAATAATAAATATTGTCCCCAAATGAGTAATCCAGTGGTAAAGCCAAGCCTCACCCTCTTTGAGAGATAGGGTTCGATCCCTCTCCTTGCCTCCTTATAAACATAAAGTCAATGTGATATTTATTCTAAGACGGAGGGAGTATCATATTCCGTCTCCAATCTAAATTATGCTTTGTGAAAGCAGTGAGATGTTATCTAGATTGCTAGTTGGCAATGAAGATGGTGAAAGTGCAAAATACCAATCATGCAATCTGGAAATTACAATGTAAATTCATAGATGTAGTATTAGATCACACAAACAAGAACATACTTGAGGCCAAAAAACATGCTGATATAATATACTAAATCAATGCAAAAAAAAAAAAAAATAATAAATAAAAAAAAATCATCTTATACAGATCCCTAAGGCCAAAAAAAACATGTTGATATAGAGTAATACACTAAATCCGTCTTGAAATGAATATTCATTTTTTTTTTTCAAGAACATAAATGAACAGTCATTTTAAATGAACTGAAGTAGTATAAGTTGAAGCTACTCGATCGATGAATCAAAGCTCAAACCGGTGCCACGGAACTTCTCTTTCATGAGCTTGTTTACATGCTCAACCATGAAAGGAGAAAAATGGTTAGCCCAATCACCCACTTCACCTTTTCTAAAGAAACTTTTGTTTACAAAATAATCCTTGAAATATCCATTCTTGTTCACCTCCAGTTCGCGTAAATTTTGCAAACTACATAGCTTATTTATCTCTTCAACCACCCCTTCAATCTCTTCCTCCGGCGAAAATGGAAAACCAAGAAACGCAGCAATCTTTTTTATATGAAAAATGGTGTCTCCCTTCATCTCTTCGTATCTTAAGAACATGACCTTATTCGGATTCTCCAAGCTTTGTTTCCAATATTCCAACACATGGTCCCAAAACGGTCCAAATGTTTCAAACCCTCCCTCGAACATTTGGACTAGTTCCTCAATCGGGCGTGGTCCGACTTGGGAATACGTGAAATGCCAATAAGATACAAGGATGTCTAAAGGTTGTCTACACAAGTACACAATCCGACAATCCAAAGTCTTGATGGAACAAGGGAGAGATGAATATGGAATGTGGGTCGAAAAAAGTCTAGGGGTAGAAATGGAATCGAGATGATTTGGGACATGAGCATTGGCATACAAGCCAAGCTCGATAAAGGGTACGAGATGGTGAGGATTGGTGGTTAGTAAAGGCGTGTTCAAGAAAGTGTAACGTTTGCGATTCACAATGGTGAAAATTAAGGATTTGAGCCATGTCGTGCCCGACTTTGGCTTGGTGACTAGGATTATGTCTTGATTTTGAGCATGGAAATGTTTCTGAAAGGCGATAACGCTCGGTAACATAGATGAAAGGTACCAAAAGCCTTGGTAAAGTGACATTTCACCTAGCCAACCTTTTTGTTTGGGAAGAGAGGATAAATCCAATTCCTTGGTCTCACTTTCATCACCTCCATGGCTAACATTTTCAACTTCACTCTCCATTGAAGAGCTCGGAATTTCAAAATTGTCCATAAATGGACAACTGTAAATAATGTTGTTGTATTATCATCTACTACCTCTATGAACTTTTATTAGGTGAAGATCTGTAAAACAAAAATAGAAAAAAAGATCGTGAAAGGATTCGACAGAGTAATTGATAGAGATATGAAGCAATTATTTAAGAGATAAAATCATAAAAATGCCTAATTTAATCAGATTTTGTAACAATGTAAGTTAAAAATTAAAGTGTTCAATGTTAATATAATTAATTATGTCAGAGACATGAGCTGTTCCAAGGGATGGATCAAAATGGCATTTCCTTGATCTGCATTTCCTTTTATCTTTGGATGCAGCTTCCATGAAGATGATTTAGAAAACGACTGGGAATAGAAATGAAGAACAGAACCGTGTCCGCTTTACATATTTAATTCTCTGTTGGAGGATACGTTTTGATCCGAATCAATTGAAAAATTTGTTAAAAAGTTGTTAAAGTGATTGTTAAAGGAGTCTATGTTCACAATCATAACATTGAAATGAATACTACAGTTTGAACATCCAAATTAATGTAAATATTACTCCACTTTTATAATAAACGTCACACTTTCCTTTTTTATTCGTCTCAAAATTTAAAATAACTTTTGCGAATTACCCTTATGATTGTTGCAAACTACTTCCCTCCGTCCCAAAATGATCTTCACGTTTGACATTTTTCATTGTCCCAAAAAGTTATTCTCATTTCTACAATTTAAGCTTAAATGTGCATAAACACAATATAGCTAGTGAAGCAAATGCTCATATCCTTAAAAAGTTTGAATAGTCAAACGTGAATATTATTTTGGGATGGAGGATTGTTTATGGAGATCATTATCACGTGAATATAATATAAGTAGAGTGGAGACTATGCTTTACTTAAAAGTCCAATTTATATAATATAAATTTCCTAATAATAGAACATAGAGATTCATAAAAGATTAAGTTAGCGTGTTACCTGATTGATTGTTCAGCTGTCGGGCGACGCATTCCTCCACCTTGATTTGATCTCAGCCGTTGAAATTGTTTTCGAGTGATAATTCCGTACCAACCTTAAAAAAACATGGCAGTTGAGATGGAGATGAAATACGAAGATGCGTCAGATGTCAGGTCCTCAAACCTGTTGAGTTACAACTTTATGAAAAGAAAAGCATCTCTTTTTAAAGAAAAAGCCAACTAAGAATACCCTACCAGCAACTGAAATATCCCTCTCATGGAAATTATAGGCACAAAGGTATGTAAATAAATAGGAAGAAAAATATTCCCATGCAACTGTAAGAGTCAAACCCCAGTCAAGAGTGCGGGTTCATCGTCTCAGCCCTCCATCTCGATCTGACTGTCGTGCATGATATATTTGATTATCGTGCAGTCAGATATATCATGCACTCCGGACCCGTCAAGGCACGGGCAAAATAAAAATAATAAAAATAAAAGAGTAAACTACAAAATGGACCCGCGTACTATTGCCCCAACATCACTTTGACATGCGTACTATCAACTCAGTAAATGTAGCTTGCGTACTATAGTTTTATTACATATTTCCCTAAGATTTGTAACGGTAGTTAAAAAATTAACGAGACTGTTAATAACTTAACTAAAAGTTAAATTCAAATTTTTAAAATTGACCCTAAAGTTTAAAATAACCCCCCCTATCATCATCTTCTTCCTCCCTTCCATCTTCATAGCCCCCACTCTCACCACCATGTCCGCCCCACCACCACCCATCCACCACCGGCCAAATCCAACCATCCACCAACATAAAACAATAATTGATATCAATCTAGAAAAGAATAAGTAAAACTTAAATCTATTTAACACCAGTTTACAATAACATATTTAAATAAAATAAAAAAAAAAAATCTGGCTTCATCTTATGCAAATCCCAATTCATGCCCTAACCTCCGATCTCTTTGTACGCCAGAAATTAAAACCATCATCCACCCTCACGCTCCAATTCCACTAGCGATCTGAGAAAATCTCAAATCCCTCGAAACCCCTGAATCCGGCCAAAGCTCCTTTTCTTCACCGGCTGGTTCAAAAAAAAAAAAACATATCCAGATTTGAAGAGAGAGAGTGAGAGATTTCCTTGGAAGTGTTGTCGTCGGGAAAGAGAGGCGAAGGGTGGAGGGAGGACTAATTTGAATCTGAGAATGATGGGATAGAAAGGAGGTGACGGAGGTGGGGGTAAGAAGGGAGGTAATGGAGGTGCGGGGTGAGAAGGGATATGAGAGAGTAGGGGTCGTGGTTAGACACGTCGCAAGGGAGAGGGTTGCATGGCGCCGGAGAAGAGGGAGTAGGACGGCGGCGGAGGGAAGAGTAAGGGATGGTGGTGGTGGTGGTGTTGGTGGCGGCGGCGGTGGCGGCTCAGTTTTCTGTAAATGGGAGAGAAACTTTGAATGAATTGAATGAGTTGGGTTGGTTTTAGGGTAAACTAAATGGGGCATTTAAAGTAGGTTGATTTTAGCCCTTTCATATTATGAATGGTATTTAATAGGTCTCTATTTTGAGTTTTAGCATTTTTAACCCTTATACATCCACAAAATCATATGAGGAAGAAGATGATGAGAAGGGGGGGGGGGTTATTTTAAACTTTAGGGTTAATTTTAAAAATTTGAATTTAACTTTTAGTTAAGTTATTAACAGTCTCGTTAATTTTTTAACTACCGTTACAAATCTTAGGGAAATAGGTAATAAAACTATAGTACGCAAGCTACATTTACTGAGTTGATAGTACGCATGTCAAAGTGATGTTAGGGCAATAGTACGTGGACCCATTTTGTAGTTTACTCAAAAATAAAAATGCATGTGTTTCATGGAAAGTGAGAGGCAGGAAAATGGAAATTCAGCTAAGATGGAATAATTGGGAGATGATTCATTTCAAATACCCAACTTATAAGCCAATTTGCTCAACCCTTGCATACAGATATACAAACTACTACTGCCCTCGGCTCATCCCCAACTCACCAAACATCAATCTTGATATAGATATTTTCCTTATCTATAATTATAATGTATAAAAAAATGGGAACATCAGCAGAAGCATTTTCATCATCAACGTTGAACGAGACACCCACCGGTACGATCGCCACTTCCAACGCCACTACCTCTACGGGTACCTATTTACAACAGGACAGCAACGCTCCCCCAGTCAGGGACACCTCTTCACCTCCACCTCCACTGCCTCCACCTCCACCTCCACCTCCACCTCCACCTCCACTGCCTCCACCTCCATCGGATTCTTCACCCGCCGTACCTAATGACATCGGTAAACTTTTATCTTCTTTTCTTTTTTTTTTTTTTGGTAATAATATTAATGTACAAAGCTAAAATTTGATCATACATAAGATCAAATTATCACAAGGATAGGAAATTTCATGATGGAGTGAAAATTACTCCCCATGTGCTAACCGAAATAGTACTCCATCATTTGACAAGTCAAATTTTCTAAGGATCATGACTTACTTGTTTTAAGTTACTAATATCCTTAAAATTATCTCAAAAAAGAAGTTGTATCCTTAAAATAAATTACGAGTATAATTATTCTCTTTTTTAGAAGCAAAACTTTTTTTTATTGAAGGAAGAACTAAATAGAAACTAATTTAAAAAATAAAAAAGAAGAACTAAGAGTAAATTCATGAAGGCTAGAATTCTTAGGAGAAAATTACCTCCTAATCCCTGAGTAATATTGAATCTACGTATTAGGACAAGCATATTTTTAATTTACCTCCTAGTCCTAAAAAATATTTTATGTAACCATATAGTTCTTTAGTGTATTAACTGCACCCCTCCCCTTCCCTACTCTCTCTTATTCACACACCCAGATATTTTTTCTCTCTCTCTCTAACTCACCGGCGACCCCTCCCCTCCCCTCCCCTCCCCTCCCCTCCCCTCCCCTCCTAACCCCGGCGACCCCTCCTTCTCCGGCGACCCCTCCCAACTTCGGCGACCCCGCCCCTCTCCTTCTCCCTCTCCACCACGTCTGCAACCGTTCCCCTCCTCTTTCTCTCTCTACACTCTCTCTCTGCCCATTCAACTCCGACCACCTCTCCCCTCCCTTACTCCGGCAAAGTCTCCCTCTACTCCGGCGACGGTCTCTCTACCCCGGCGATCGTCTCCCTCTACTCCGGTGACAATCTTCCCCTACACTGGCGACCGTCTTCCCTACTCCGGCGACCATCTTCCCTACTCCGGCGACCGTCGTTGAAACAACTCCGGCAAATAGATCCCAGCGCCGGCGCACTCTCTCTATTCCCTCCCTCCATCAGACCTTTGTTTTCTTGTGCAGGCGACTATTTTCTGTTTAGACACTGAGTCTGCCCCAACCATAATGTCACTCCCGTCGACTCCGGCGTCTTCATCTTCATCTTCTCCGGCGTTGCCCACCTTCATCTCTCTAGATCTGACGATCCCATCCTCTGGCCTACTTACCTCCTCTGGTGTCAAGGTTCATGTCCAGATCTGTTTACTGGGTGTGGAAGGTTGAGGTTGGAGTAGCTGACATTCATCTCTCTCTATTTAAAAAATAAAAAATAAAAAAAATAGCAATACTCCTCTCTCTTGTAAGAAATTTTCTTTTCACTTTTTTCCAGTGATTTCACTTGCATTTTGTATGATGATGACTACTTATATTTAATACTCACTCCGTCCCATTTTAAATCGCAAAATAAAAATAAAAGTCATGGCACAAGAATTAAGTAAAAAAAATGAAAAGGTGATGTGTTGTAAGTATAAATATTGAAAATTATTAAAAAAAAAAAAATTGATTTTGCAAAATCTATGAGACAGCAAAAACGGCAAATTTTACAATTTGAAATTGGACGAAAATAGTATATAGTACTTCCCAATACCTGTAAATAAGTACACCATAATTTTTCCCTTTTAATTGACAACTGAGAACTTACTGATAAGTTCTCAGTTGTTTGTCGTCGAAGTTGGTGATCGACGGAGTTGATCGTGCGCTTAGTAGTTTAGTTGACAACTGAGAACTTAATGATAAGTTCTCGATTGTTTGGTCTCAGGAGTTGGTGGTTGCCGAAATTTATCGTGTTCTTGGTAGTATAGTTGATAACCGAGAACTTATGCGTTTTTACTACATTACATTTGTATATTACTTGGAGATGACTTTTTTTCATCTTAAAAATAAATTTCATTTTAATTTTGTAAAGAAATAAAAATATTTCACCCATCCATTTCATAAAAATAGTTCTTTTTCTTTGAAAAATAAAAGATGAGATTTTAACTTAAAAGCTTACATAATAATGTGACCTATATTTCTCAAATGTATACGCCTTTTGTCCCATTTAAAATAGCAAAATTTCTCATTTTAGATGTAACAATTGAGAAGTTGTCATTTATTGGTCGTTGGACTTGGTTGTCTTCTTACTTGACAACTGAGAACTTACTGATAAGTTCTCACTTGACAACTGAGAACTTACTGATAAGTTCTCAGTTGTTTGGTAGCCGGAGTTGGTGGTCATCGGAGTTGGTGGTCGTCAGATTTGATTGTGTTCTTAGTAGTTTATTTTACAACTGAGAACTTACTGAAAAGTTCTCAACTGTTTGGTCGCCGGAGTTAATCGTGTTCTTAGTAGTTTATTTGACAACTGAGAACTTACTGATAAGTTCTCAATTGTTTGGTCGCCGGAGTAGGTCGCCAGAGTTGTTCGTGTTCTTAGTAGTTTAGTTGATAACTGAGAACTTATTGATAAGTTCTCAACTGTTTGGTCGCCGGAGTTGGTGGTTACCGGAATTGTTCGTGTTATTAGTAGTTTAGTTGACAACTGAGAACTTACTGATAAGTTCTCAACTGTTTGGTTGCTGGAAGGTTAATTTTTTTTTTACCAAAGTGGTCGCCGGAGTTGGTAGTCACCGGAAATGGTGGTTGCCGGAGTTGTTGACTGGAGAAGGTGGTGAGGGATAGCCTAAGGGGATAGTGGTTGGGGTGAAAGTAAATGTTGAGAGGGTGTAGTTAGTAATATGTTGAGGAAGATGTTGATAGACACTCCACACAACCGAAACCCTAGCTTGAGGAGCAAGCTAGGGGTAGCCGCCACAATCACCTACCTCGGCAACTATTATTCAGTTTCCTAGTTAAACTCTTTTGTGTATCTTAGTCTAAGAATAGATTTCAAACACCTAAATTCAATACTTGTATAAATAGGGGTTCCTGCTATCAATACAATTTGAGGTGAATTTTATTCAATACAAACTTTATTCAATGGTGATCAATATCTCTATAGTTCTACATGGTATCTAGAGCATAACGATCTTTTTTTCCTTCTTCTCCGTGGCCGAGACCTCTACCTTGCCGAATCCGGCAGAACCCACTAAACCCTTAATTATTGTCTCCCTTACCCACATACTCAAACTAACCCCCACAAATTACATAGGTTGGAAAACCTAAATAGTCGCTTCTCTTCGTGGTTATGATCTTCATCAGTTTATCGATGGAACTATCCCCGCCCCGCCTACTGATCTGCCGAATCCTGAAGCCCAACCTGCACTTCCGACAGACGCAACAGATGCTCAAAAAGCAGCAGCCCGTATCACGGCTGCAACAGTTCCTTCTACTATACCGAACCCAGCCTATACGAACTGGTTTCGACAAGATCAACTTCTTCTTAGTTCCATCGCAGGATCCTTGTCTTCCCCTCTCATACCGCTCATCTCCTCCTGCAAAACCACCCAAGAAGTATGGAACACTTTAGCCAAAACCTATGACAATCCGTCGAAGGGTCATCTCAAACAAATCAAAGACAGACTTCGTACCATTACCAAAGGCTCCCGCTCCATCACCGACTATATGGACGATCTCAAAAATTGTGCTGATCAATTAGCATCCCTTGGTCGCCCTCTTGATCCTGATGATTTGGTTGACAAAGTTCTTGAACAACTCTATGATTCAGACTATGATAGCGTCATCAACGCAGTACAAAGTCGTGATACACCCATATCCTTTGACGAGCTTCACGAGAAATTGATCAATAAAGAAATGTCTCTTAAGCATCGCTCCCCATCCGTTCCAAATTTTCCAGCCACAGTGGCATATGGTGCAAAACAACCTGGCTGACCCCCACCACAATGCCAATACACCAACAACAATACTAATCCACCTCGGCCAAACTCTAATTCCTCACCTGCCCCTAACCGAACCAACACAACTCCTTCAAACAACTATAAGGGTCGCTGTCAGCGGTGTCGGGTTGATGGCCACTTCCTCTCTCAATGTACTCTGTTTCGTCAGGCTTATCCCAATGCTGCCTTCCCCAATCCATATCCTCCTAATACACAACCACCTCATCCAAACCCTACCTCCAACCGACAGCCATACAGGAATCCCACCCACACTTCACCTGCTGCCTATACTGCCCACACGCCTTCTACACCTGCTCCGGGGTGGCTATTTGACAGTGGAGCAACTCATCACGCAACTAATGATCTCCAAAATCTCTTTTTACATACTCCTTTTGATAGTACTGAGGAACTTATAATTGGTGACGGCTCAGGTCTTTCTATCTCTCATATTGGCTCTACATCTCTATCCTCATCTCTCCCTTCTCTGAAATTAAATCATGTTCTCCATGTTCCTTCTATTTCTCGTAATATATTATCTGTTTCCAAATTTTGTGTTGATAATAATGCATCAGTCACGTTCTTACCTGATTCTTTTATTGTGAAGGATCTACGTACGGACACTCCCCTTTTCCAAGGCAAATCTAATTCTGGCGTTTATGAATGGCTTCCGTCTCCTCCTGCTGTTCATGTCTCTGTTCCCTCCCGCACAGTCAATTGGCATCATCGCCTGGGTCATCCGTCCAATCCAATTCTTCAGCATTTTAGTTCTAGTTTTAGCTTATATATTCCAAGTAGTAGTCATTTACATTGTAATTCTTTTGATTGCAACAAGAGTCACAAACTTCCGTTTAATGCAAATTCTCTTTCTTCCTCTGGTCCTCTTGATTTAATTTACAGTGATGTATGGACTTCCCCCACCCTTTCGTTTGATGGCTACAAATATTTTGTCATTTTTGTTGATCACTTCACCAAATACATATGGTTTTACCCCCTTAAACACAAGAATGATGCCACCAAAGTCTTTGTCAATTTTCGGAATCTGGTGGAAAAATTCTTTAACCGTTCTATTCTCACCATTTTCAGCGACAATGGTGGTGAATACATTGGTCTTCGTCCACTCCTTCTCTCTCTTGGCATATCTCATCTTACGTCCCCTCCTCAAACTCCTGAACACAATGGGTACTCCGAGAGAAGACATCGCCACATTGTTGAAACGGGTCTCACACTTTGTTGTGGATTAGACCCTCACAACCCAAGCAATAACCCCAAGAAAATAATGGCACACAAACAAAGCACAAGAAAATAACAAAGCAAAAGACACATAAATTGTTTACCCAGTTCGTCAATATGTTTGACTACGTCTGGGGGCACTACCAAGCCAGGATCTTCCACTATAATATGTTATTCTGAAGTTACAATGAGTTTGGGGGCGGAACATTGCTTAAATACATGCCCTGGAATAAGATCTAAACCTAAACAAAAAAGAATCCCGAAATCCCGTCAGCGGACCAGGCGCCCGCCTGGACTACCCCAAGCGCTCGCCTGCCTTTGATTTCCGAAGAACCAAACCTACTGTCCAAATGAGCGCCCGCCTGCTAGTCACCGAGCGCCCACTCGCTCCTTCCGCCTGGAATTCTCCTTTTTGTTCCTTTGAGGATCTCTACTCGAACAATCTCCCACCTAGAGATCATTCCATGTATCAGGCCCGTATCCATCTTCAACTCATCCTTGGTGTCGTCCTAGTGCTCACCTCGATCATGGTAGCGCCATCCTCCTCTCTTATTCTTCAAGTCCCATTGAAGCTATACATAGCTTCAATTTATCAAGGTTTACAACCTTTGTCAATATGTCAGCCGGGTTCTCCGATCCCAATATTTTCTCCAGCCTTAAGATCTTCCTTTCCAAGAGATGCCTGATGTAATGAAACCTCAGTTCAATGTGCTTCGTCCTAGAATGAAACGCCGGATTCCTTGCCAAATGTATTGCACTCTGACTGTCACTGTAGAGAGCATTACCACTTCGCGTCTTCCCAAGTTCACCCAAGAAGTTCTGCAACCATACCATCTCTTTACTTGCCTCGGTCACTGCCACATATTCTGCTTCTGCAGTCGACTGAGCTACGATCTTCTGCAATTTAGAAGCCCATGAGATTTTCGTACCACCCAATGTAAAAACATAACCCGTAGTACTTATCCTCTTGTCTAGATCACTTGATGCCAAATCCGCATCCACATAACCCGCTAACACGACATCCTTGCTTGAGAAACACAGAGCCTTACCAGCAGTACCCTTCAAGTAACGCAGGATCCATTTAACCGCTTCCCAATGTTGCTTCCCTGGATTGTCCATGTACCGGCTGACTACTCCCACCGCATGTGCAATGTCCGGCCTTGTACACACCATTGCATACATTAGACTCCCCACTGCCGAAGCATATGGAGTCCTTGCCATCTTGTCATGCTCCTCCTTGCCCTTAGGTGAGTCCTTCTCGGATAGCTTGAAGTGCATACCCAGTGGTGTACCCGTTGGCTTCGCCTCTTCCATGGAAAATCTAGCCAAGACCTTCTCGACGTACTCTGCCTGTGAAAGAACCAACTTACCCAACTCCCTATTCCGGTCAATCCGCATGCCTAAGATTTTTCTGGCCTCCCCCAAATCCTTCATCTCGAACCGTTCTGACAATTGAGCCTTCAATCTGTTCACCTCTCTAATGCTAGAGCCCGCTATCAACATGTCATCCACATATAACAGCAAGATTATGTACCCATTGTCCATGTTCTTGAAGTAGCAACAATGATCCGCCTCACATCTGATAAAATCAATATCATGCATGAATCCATCGAACTTCCTGTACGACTGCCTAGGAACTTGTTTAAGGCCATACATGCTCTTAGTTAACCTACAAACCAGTTCCTCGTTACCTTTAGACAAGTAACCCTCTGGTTGTGCCATGTAAATTTTCTCCTCCAAATCACCATGAAGAAAGGCCGTCTTTACATCCATATGTTCCAGCAACAAGTTATCCGCCACTACTATCCCCAGAACCATTCTGATAGTGGTCATCTTCACAATAGGAGTGAAAACCTTGGTGTAATCAATACCATACTTTTGCTGAAACCCCTTCACAACCAACCTCGCCTTGTAACGCTTACTGCCGTTTGGTTCCTCCTTAATCCTGTAAACCCACTTGTTATGCAATGCCTTCTTCCCCTTAGGCAGTTTAATCAACTCCCAAGTTTTATTGGCTTTCAATGAGTCCATCTCATCATCCATCGCAGCTTTCCACTTATCACAAAGTGAACTACGAATAGCCTCCGCATAACATTTCGGTTCACCACTATCTGTCAACAACAAATAGTAATTTGAAGGAGTATACCTGTCAGGTGATCCACGCAATCTGCTGGATCTACGCAGCGGAATATCCAGTTCTGGAGTATGTGGTTCATCTTCAGTGACCCCCTGACCTTGGTCATCATAAACTGTCCTGCTCCCACCCGAGTTTGGAATATCCACCTCAACAAATTCTGGTTCCGAACTAACCCCTTCAGATGCCCCCTTTCTGTCCTTGTACAATACCTGTTCATTGAATACAACATCTCGACTACGAATAACCCTATGATTTTGGTCATCCCAAAACTTATACCCGAAATCATCCCCGCCATAACCAATGAACGTACATTTTACAGATTTAGTATCCAATTTAGTTCTATCAACAGAGTCTATATGAACATATAAAACGCAACCAAATATGCGAAGAAAGGACAGATTTATCTGCTTGCCACTCCATGCTTCCTCTGGAATTTCATTCCCCAATGGTACCGATGGTCCCCGATTGATCAAGAAAGCTGCCGTGTCAACTGCATATGCCCAGAACGTCTTCGGAAGCCCACACTTCAATCTCATACTTCTGGCTCGCTCATTCAATGTCCTGTTCATCCTCTCTGCAACCCCATTGAGTTGTGGTGTGCCCTTTGGAGTCTTCTCCATGCGAATGCCATTCGCTGCACAATATTCCTTGAACTCCCCGAGCTCATACTCCCCACCATTATCTGATCTCAAGCATTTAAGCTTAAGTCCCGTCTGATTCTCCACCAAAGCCTTCCATTTCTTAAACACCTCGAATGCCTCATCTTTGTGTTTCAAGAAATAAACCCAGACTTTCCTTGTCGAATCATCAATGAATGACATGTAATATGACGCACCACCCAGAGAAGTTACCGGGGCCGGCCCCCATAAATCCATGTGGACCAAATCCAACTTTGCTTCCCTGAAAGCCCTACCTGTCCTCGAGAAATAACTCCTCGCCTGTTTGCCAAACACACAATCTTCGCAGATCCCCACGTCGACTGTCTTCAAACCCGGTAGTCTTCCCTTTGAGCAAAGTACCTTCATCCCCTTCTCACTCATGTGACCCAATCAACAGTGATGCAAATCCGTATCACCTTTGGCTGACGCCACCGCGATACTATCCTTGGTGTTATTCGCCAAATACAGTGTCCCTTCTTTATTACCCCGAGCGATCTCAGAATCCTCCTTGGTAATAACCCAGTTCCTGCAGCCAAAAGTTACCTTGTAACCTTCTTCATCCAACCGCCCAACTGATAACAGGTTCTTTTTCAAACCCGGAATGTGTCTGACCCCGTGTAGATGTAAGATCTTCCCGTCCGATGCTCCTATTCTGACATCCCCCTTCCCCTTGATTTCCAAAGGTTCCCCATCCGCCAGATAGACCTTTCCGAAATCACCGGAAGTATAATTCTCCATCTCATCTGCATGCTCGCATGAGTGGAATGATGCCCCTGAATCCAGCACCCATGATTCTAGTGCACTACTAACACTCAGAATCACTACATCATCACCTTCGACTGTCACATTCACCGATTTATCCCCTTGCATGGGACAATCTTCTTGTAGTGTCCTAACTCCTTGCAATGATAACACTGCACCGATCCTTTCGCGACCATTGGTTTACCTTTGATCTCCACGGCCTTTCCCTTACCACCCACTACGTTTTCCCTTGATTCAGTTCTCCCTTTATTGCTAGTACCGGACTTCCCCTGCTAGTAGTAGCTAAGGCCGATCCCGAAGTAGACGATGTCCCCAACTTCTTCAAATGATTTTCCTCGACCAACAAGAAGTCTTTAACATCATCATACTTCAATTTTTTCTTACCCGCTGAAGCATTGATCGCTGTCAACGTTCTGCTCCAACTTCCTGGTAAAGACGCTAGCAACAAACACGCATGAACCTCATCATCAAACGTAATATCCAACGCAGTCAATGAGTCTATTACATCCATAAACTCATCGATGTGTTTAGCTAAGGATCCTCCCTCTTGCATCTTAAGACTACCCATCTTGCGTATCAAATCAACCTTGTTTGCAACAGATGGAGTTTCAAATCTCTCAGTAAGATAATCCAATAGCTCCTTTGTTGTCTTCCCCTTCTTGGTAGTCTTTGCGATCCACTTCGACAAAGTAGATCTAACCACCCCTAGGGCTTTCCGATCCATGAGATCCCAATTTTCTTGCTTTTCTCCATCCGGCTTGACTCCCTTTAGAGGCTTATAGAGATCTTTGTTGTACAAGAGATCCTCTATTTGCATCCTCCAAAAACCGTAGTCAGACCCATCGAATTTCTCCACCGCTTGTTTATCCTTGCCCATTCTTGATTGCTTGACAAACCCCAATCGTCCGATAAACCAATCGATCGATTAACCCTGATCTCCAACCAGAGCTCTTGATACCAGTTGTTGTGGATTAGACCCTCACAACCCAAGCAATAACCCCAAGAAAATAATGGCACACAAACAAAGCACAAGAAAATAACAAAGCAAAAGACACAGAAATTGTTTACCCAGTTCGTCAATATATTTGACTACGTCTGGGGGTACTACCAAGCCAGGATCTTGCACTATAATATGTTATTCTGAAGTTACAATGAGTTTGGGGGCGGAACATTGCTTAAATACATGCCCTGGAATAAAATCTAAACCTAAACAAAAAAGAATCCCGAAATCCCGTCAGCAGACCAGGCGCCCGCCTGGACTACCCCAAGCGCCCGCCTGCCTTTGATTTCCGAAGAACCAAACCTACTGTCCAAATGAGCGCCCGCCTGCTAGTCACCGAGCGCCCACTCGCTCCCTCCGCCTGGAATTCTCCTTTTTGTTCCTTTGAGGATCTCTACTCCAACACACTTCTCTCTCACTCTCACATGCCTCACAAATTCTGGCCCCTTGCTTTTGTCACTGCATGCTATTTAATCAATAGAGTGCCCACTCGCACTCTCAATCTCAAATCACCCTATCTTCTTCTCTTTGGTCAACCTCCCAATTATCACAAACTCCGAAGTTTTGGTTGCCTTTGTTATCCCTGGCTTCGGCCATACTCCTCCAATAAATTTGATCCTAAATCTGCACCCTGTGTCTTTGTAGGCTATTCTCCAACTCAGAGTGCCTATTACTGTCTTGAACCCAACACCCACAAAATATATGTTTCCCGCCACGTTAAGTTTGTAGAACACACCTACCCTTTAATGTTGAGGGACTATATGGTAAATGCCCCAATTCTTATGGACTTGGGGGGGGGGGTCCATCAATTTTCTTTTTTTTTTTATCTGATCAATTATCCTATTTATAATTTTTCTGTTCATCTTTTTTTTTTCAATCTAAGGGAGTAAACAGATCAACAGTTCCAGTAATCACATCCTTGTCGCGCTGCTGACAGTTTCTACCATTGTGATTGTAATTTTCGCAATAGCAACTGCTTTCTACTACTTGAAGAAGAAAAGGCAGCAGAAGAAGAAAAGTGAAGTGATCCCAATTAGCAGTACTGAAAACAAGTATATCCAAGAGCAACCCTTACTGTCATATTATATAATTCAATCCCTTGTTCAGGCCGTGATCTCCGTCGTGAATGAAATTACAATAGACAAATACCTTCAGAGAGTTGAAAACGATAAGCCTAGATTTTCACCTCAGGAAATTGAAAATATGATCACTCGAGGCTCCACAACCAAGTTGGGATCGGGCCGTTTTGGGATTGTTTACAAAGGTGTGTTAGATAATAACGCGTTGGTTGCTGTCAAGAAGCTTAAAGATGACAAGTCAGTAAAGAAAATGCAGCAGCAGTTCATGGCTGAAGTTGGCAGTATCGGGAAAACTCACCACATCAATCTGGTTCGACTGCTAGGTTATTGCATTGATCCCACCATGGCTGCACTTGTTTACGAGTACATGGAAAACGGGTCACTTGACAGGTTCTTGTTTAATGAAAACAATAAGTCGATTATCGATTATGGAAAACTTCATGATATAGCGATAGGGACTGCGAAAGGGATAGCGTATTTGCATGAAGAATGTGAACCGAGAATAATTCACTATGATATAAAGCCGGAAAACATACTTCTTGATGGAAAGTTGACTCCAAAGGTTGCGGATTTTGGATTGGCAACTGGCTGCAGAGGTAGAGGTACGCGTGGATACGTTGCTCTGGAGATGGGGATCGTGAGGGATGTGACTGACAAGTGCGACGTGTATAGCTTTGGTAAAGTCTTGTTTGAGATTGTGGGGAGGAGGAGAAACGTTGACACTACGTACAACGATGAATGGCTTTCATGGAGGGCTTGGATGATGTTGAAGAAAAATGAATGGTTTGATTTGGTCTCGCGATGGGGTATTGAAGAGAGGGATAGAGAAAAGGCTAAGAGAATGTTAATGGTGGCATTGTTGTGCATTCAGCATTCGCCTGAGAGGAGACCGGTTATGAGCAATGTGGTGAAGATGTTGGAAGGGGAAATGGATATCCCAACTCCTACTTATCCATTTCTAGAGACGGTTGAAATAGGAGGAGGAAGCATAAACCGTTCCATGACGGATAGCCCACGGTTAAGGAAAAGCAAAACGACGTTGGGTGTGACGTACGTAGAAGTATAACCCCACAAACATTTCCTTTAGGAATCAACAAGACGCCCGTATGTGTTAAGAGTATGAGATTCACATGGTTGAAGAATATAAGCAAGTTCTATTCAATAATTGAACACATTTTGCTTCAATCCCTATTTCAAGACAAATTTATGCTCTCAAATGAGACTATCTATTGTTTGTTACGGTGTGATGTTCATTTGCCATTGTTGTATTCTAGTTCTAGTTAACATGTTAGGGCCAGAAGTTTGTAGAGTGATGCTAGTGTTAATTATTTGGACTTGGCATTTGTAAAATTATCAAGTGTGTAATGCCCATATATAGGCTACCCAAATTCATTGTTCAATACCATTGTCAGGAATTCTTACCCAATTGTTTTAGGGAGATATTCTTGTTTTATTGTGTTATAAAATGGTTGAGCTATTCAATTCGTGAGAATGTGCATGCTGGCTTTGAGGTGTGTTCAGTAACTAGCAGACGCGAGACTGATTACGATCATTGTTATAAAAACGCTTGAGCATGTGCGATTAAGATTAACAACAAGACTTTAGTACCAAAATTATTTGAGCATATGCAATGAAATAGGTAAATTAAAATACCTTAGATTCTGAGGGCAGTTACTCTGCTTCAATGGCGACATCTTCAGCCTGAAAATATGATGAACACCACTGCCAGAGTTAGCTTTTGGATCCACTAAAATTATAACACACCAAACTTTCCAATAATAAAATAGTCTTTAATATAAATAATATATATCCCAAAACCAGGGAATCTCAATCATCAAACACTATCCAAAACCAACATTTAACTGTAACGGCTAGTACAACCCACTAGCTCTAAAATAACGGTAAAGTAAACTGTCTTAAATGTTTCAATAAACCAAGATCCGCCTTTTCTTGCGACCTATCCATTCCCTCTACTCTTTACCTGAGAAAAAATATAAGGAAAGGGGTGAGCGAACAATGCTCAGTAAATTCATACGGGATCTCTCCGGGTACTAAGAAGAGATGACTGAAAGAACGGAGCCAAACAATACTTTCAATGAAAGGCTAATCATTAATAACTTAACTGTAACACATTCAAGATTTACAGTTCCAAATACTTAGAAGAAATTGTGGCACTATCACAAGTTCGTCAATTCCATAGTAACAATACACCTTTTCAGGGTGTTAAGTGAATATGAGACCTTACGCCTTTTCAGGGCGCTCCCTTATTAAGATGTATCATGATAATTAAACTACTTCATCAAGTAGCATATAAGTGTCTAAGTTCTTTTCAATCAAACTAGACAGTTTTCATTTTAGTCATTTTCAATCAGACTAATTCCTGCTAAGTCCTTTTCAATCAGACAAAGCTAACTGTACCTGTTTCATTTAGATACATCAACATTTACGCGTAGTGTTCATAGGTACGAGAACACATAACACAATTCAATTCATTTTGGATACCCATTGAGCAAGAACATATCAAGGGTAAGATCATTCCAGAAGACGTTCATATCAAAGGAATTCAAATACTACCGGCCACTTGGTAGCTACACTTTAGAAAGAATATGAGAATCCTACTTCAAATGATGAAACTCAAAATACTTAGGAACGTAATCCCTTACCTTGGCTTGCTTACTTTTCTTTGCAAAACCACGCGCACGAATCTACAATCATGCAAAATCATACTCTTAGGCACAAATAAACACTATTTACTTTCCGTCCCAACATACTTTATTTTCTTTCGTTAACCTATGAGTTATTCTCTTTTTAACTCCTTCTAAGGTTAACTACACATTCTAGGGTTTCCCAATTTACCATTTAGATTTATCAAAATACCCCTAGGGTTTTCCATCTCTAAGTCACATTACTATTTTCTAATATTCATTCACACACTAGTTTAACCTTTCTCAGCACACACAAACACACACACGCATCACACGCACACACACACACACTGCGCACACACTCACTGTACACACACACACGCGCTGCACACACACACAGCACACACTGCATGCACATACACACTCAGCACACAAACACACACACTCGGCACACACACACATGCACATACACTCTTATTCTTAAACCCTAACATGAAACCCTAGTTCATCAAGTTACTTTTAGGGTTTCTAAATCATTATGTTCTAACGATTGAAATCATGGAGATGAAGAAAAGCTATGGAGATTAGATTTACCTTCTTGATTCGACTCCCATCTTCTCCCTCTCTTCTCCCTTCTCTTTCTCTCTCGGCTTCTCCCTCTCTCCCTCTTACCGTCGCCTCTCTCTCTCTTTCTCTGTGTTCGTTTTCTTTTCTTGATTGAAACAATAATGAAGCTAGGGCTTTCTTGAGAGGTTTATATTAGGGGTGAAAATGGTTCGGCTCAAACCGCGGTTTAGAACCGAACCGAACCAAGCCGAGCGGTTTAGCTCTGTTTTTAAACATATGTGGTTCAGCTCGGTTTAGAAAAGTGATAAACCATACGGTTTGGTTCGGCTTTCGGTCTGGCCCTTCCAAGCAGAACCAAACCGAACCGAACCATATCAAGCTGAACCACGAGCCGAACCGCGAAACCGAACTGTGGAGCTGAACCGTAGAGCCGAACCGTTGAACCGAGCTAGCTGAACCGTGTTTACATATAAGGATTATTAACCTGCATGTTATTTTTCTTAAGAAAATATACAAAATTTAGTTTCAACATGTTCAAGCTTATCTTATTAAGTACTGTGGTCTTTTCTAATGCATATTCATGTACTCCCTCCGTCCTAAAATGAACTTCATATTTTTTTTCTCTATTATTGTCAAGGAAAAAAGTATGAATATCATTTTGGGACGGAGGGAGCAAATGACTTTGGCCTTTTCTAAGGCATATTCATGTATTCCCTCCATCCCAAAATGATTTTCATGCATTTTTCTCTATTATTGTGAAGGAAAAAAGTACGAATATCGTGGGCGGAGGGAGTAAATGACTGTGGCCTTTTCTAAGCATATTCACGTATTCCCTCCGCCCCAAAATGGTCTTCATGCATTTTTCTCTATTATTGCAAAGGAAAAAAGTATAAAATCATTTAGGACGGAGGGAGTAAATGACACGCCTTTTCTAAGGCATAAAAAGGTATGGTATGTAAAAGGTGTTGCGGTTCAAACCGAGCTGAACCAGACCATTATGGTTTAGCTCAGTTCGGTTTGGACTTTCTTGTGGTTCAGCTCGGTTTGAGATTTCTCTAAAACGATATATAGCGATTTGACCTCTAAATTACTACAAACCGAGCTAAACAGAACCATTTCCACCCCTAGTTTATATAGTATGGGTTTCCAAAACCTAATCCATAAAGGATCCATACTCCAATTAAATATTGATTTGGGTTTTACTTTGACCCAATAACTAAAGCCCACTTACTCGAGCCCAACTTAACTAAAATTTTATTATAGCCCAAACTAATAAAATTATAAGAGTTTAATAAAGTCCAAAAATTTTCGGGTATACATTCTTACCTCCTTAAAAGAGTTTAGTCCACCAAACTAAATATACCTTTGGGCATTTGGCCAGCTCAAATGTAGTGGACTTTGACTTCGGAACTTTGATTCGGAATTTGATTCGTTTGTAATCTTTTACTCCTGTAAGTACCCCAATCTGAAATTGACCAACTTAGAGGAACTCTTAGCACCATTCAGGGATAAACTGATAGGCTGGGACCTCACTAGGATAAACTGAAAATTCCAGGACTACTCTGGAATTAAAATTAGAAAAATCCAGAAGCTCGCCAGGATGAGCCATACGAATGGTTTGGGTACTAGAGGGGCCAATCCGTACGGATGGTTTGGGCACCCTCATTCCCTATAAATTAGACCCCTGGCTGATCATTTGAGGGGGGAGAAAATCATTTTGTGAGGGCAAATTCTGCCAGATTGAGAGTAGATTAGGGTCACAAACATTCTTGAGTGAAAAGAGAGAAAGAAGATAGGCTTAGAACCAAAATTGGTGAGACCTCCTTCTCCCCATCTTCTCTTCATCTCATACTCTATCTCATTTATGTTATGTCTTTACTATTATTGCAAATATTATGAATTGGAACCAAGCCTTGGCTTGAATCATGGTGCCCTTCATGTTTTATGCATGAATGTGGGTTACAAACCAAGATGATCAAGGCTTGTTATTATTTTATGTCATTTACTTACAAGTCTTTACTTTAATGTCATTTACTTACAAGTCTTTACTTTCATGTCATTTATTTATGAGGATGATCAAGTTTTGATGGTAAAGTCCTAATCTTTACCATTTAAACTTGATCAAGCCACAATAATGTCCCTTTGATGGTAAAGGTTCAATCTTTATCCATTAAAGGTTGATTTCTTGCTTCCCCAAGGCTTTCCCTTGGAAGAATCATCCATTTGGATGTTAAAGTTCCAATCTTTAACCATCCAAATGGTGATTTTGGCTCAAATGTCATGTTCATCACCTTTCTTAAATTTTCTCCAATGATTGCCTTGATCACACCCAAAACCTTGTGTTTTGGTGTCTAATTAGTAATTAAAAGCATAGGGATGGTTTAATTCAAGCTTTGTGTGAGTAAATAAACTGTAAAGATGTAAAACAGTTTAGTTTCAGCAGAATGCTCTATTTCTGCCTGAAACTGGAGTGATTTCTTAACAATCTGTAAAATCTCAGGGACTGCCACAACCAACCGTACGGATGGTTTGGACTAGCCGTAAGGATGGTTTGGCCAGTGGAAAGTTTTTCTGTCTAAACCCTATTCTGTCAAAATCTTTGCCAAATAAACCCCTTCTGTTAAAATCCTAACCGTTTTCTGTTAAAGTCAGTTTCTCCCGTTTTCTAAACACACACACACACATGCACTTTTCGTTAACAAACACAAGGGAGACTCGGCTTTGTCCGAGGTGGCTTGGGTGACGTGAAACTCTTCCCAAGCCGTAATGTAACGACCCCAAAATCCGTTTATTTATTTTAATAATTATTTTATATTTTGAGAATTTTAATTTAAAATTTTGTGTGCATTTTATGTGTTGCATTATATAATATGAATTGCACATTTTATATGATTAATTGTCTTAGTTAAAATGTTAGAAGTAATATTTGTTTTGGGGAGTTAGTAGTGTTAGTGGGAAAATTATGGGTCTTTAGTGGAATTATAAGTTAGGGGCCTAAGTGTTGAATTTAGAAGTGTAGTGATTTATGTGTAAAAATTGGGTAAGAATTGTTGATGATATCTTCTTCCTCCCTCCCCCTGCGTTTCCTCCCCATACTCATTTACCAAACTTTCCTAAAATTGCTAAACCTCCATTGTTGTGAAGAGAAAGAAGCTAGGTAAGTTGTTCTTATTTATTTTCCCTATTTTAATTTACTACTCCATTTTCAAATCTAATTACATATAAATGTTCAGGGTGTTGATTAGATCCTATCTACCGAACAATATATTTTTCTTGACTCGTTTCCGAAAAATAGGTAAGTTACTAATCTCGCTTTTAAATGTTAAAAAGGTCATAAGTATGCTTTATATGTGATAAGACAATGTTTTGGTATGTTTTATTTATACTTGTAATTTTGGGACAGAGGGAGTAGTATGAAAATGGTTCTTGTTGGGTGTTAGAATAGTTTAAAGGCTGAATTTGTAGTCTTTGTAATAGTTGCAAATGTTAAGTGTTACAAGTACTAGTAATTTTGGGTTGTGAAACGAAAGGAGTGAACTTTGGTTAAGTTTTGGCCTGCCGAGTGATGTGGGCGGCCGCCCAAAAAGGGCGTGCGGCCGCACATCTATCTGAAAGATTTTACTCTTGGGACAGAGTATTTTGGGCGGCCGCACAGCCCTGTTTGGGCGACCGCCCAGGTCATCTGAAAAGTTTAGAGTTTTCAAACCAAGGGATTTAGAGGTCAATCTTGGTCTAGTTTTTGGTAGTGTCCTAAAGTACTTAGATGATTGTTGTGGATCACTAAAGTGGTAGAATTGGTTCCTTTGTGAACACAAGTGTTGTGAAATGTGAGTAATTGATTAAGTGAGCATTGTTGAACACTTTGTAATGTGTTGGAATGGTTCATCTTCTTGATGTGTTTGGCATGGTTCCCTACATTGGAATCATTGTCCCTGATTGTTGTTTAGGCAAGTATTTCTATATGGTACTTGCGTGTAAAGTCCAGCTGGTACTTTTGTGTGTGTTCGGGCAGTGATAGGGATTATAATGGTCTCACAAGCCAAGTACATTATAAGGCTCCTATCATTGGTTTCCCATTTTTAACCCCCCTCCTTAGGCCAAAGGTTGGGCACTTTGGGTTATGACTTTGTGTCATTTTCCTCGTTGTTGTTGTTGTTGTTGTTGTTTGGTTCTGGAACCCGTTTCAGCTCTTCGATGCTGCTCAGTTGAAGCCTCTCAGATGGTTATTGTTTTGGTTCAAGAACCTTGGTTCAGTATCCCCGTATGAGTGTTTATTTCCGCTTTATGTGTTGTATGATGAGTTGGTCGTTATTTCCAACCGGTATGGGACGGTTGGCGATAGGGAGCCTCTCATATTATGTGCTATATGCTATATGATCATTTGTGGCATTGTTCCTTTATGTTTATCATATTGGCATGTAATGTAGTTGCATTTTAGTAACTTACTGAGATTTATTCTCACCCTTTATTTGTTTACCGTTTTAGATAAGAAGGAGCCCAGGGGATAGTTCACACACAGGGAGGACGTCGGGAAGAAGATCTTTGGTAAGACTTTTGGGAAGTGATGTGTTTGTAAAGGATACATTATATAAATGTAACACCTTTTGGGGTAGTGTACCCGTGACTTAGTAGTTGTATCATCTCTTTTGGTAGATGTTAAGTGTTTGTAAATGAGTAAGTAAAGTTAGTAGTTGTAGCCGAGTGGCTAAGTACTTGTTTGTGAAAGTATATTTCGAAAAATTTTCCTAAAATGTTTGTGACGTCTTCCGTGCGTGTCCCAGACGTGGGGCCAAGTAGGACCACGGGTCGGGGCGCGACAGTTGGTATCAGAGCTAGGTTGTAGATGGTCTAGAATGACTAAGTGACCTAGGAGGGTAGTTGAGTATGGAGTGAGTAACGTTGAGTGTTTTATGCAGGTACTCAGTAAAAATGCCTGAACATGAGGGTGAACAGTCTGGTACTGCAAGCCAGGGAAATGTAAGAGAAGAGGCTCGAGCTATGTTTCAAGGGATGTTCGAGGCAGCTATGAAAACTATACATGATCAGAGGCAAGGAGGAGAACACGCACCTCCGAGGTATGGTCTAGAACATTTTTTAAAGATGAAACCAACCTGCTATGATGGTGAACCAGATGTGACCAAAGTTGAGAGATGGATTGAATCCATGGAAAAGATATTCGATGTTTTGGGATGTACTGAAGAAGATCGAGTTAGGTTTGCTACCTACAAGTTGATTGGAGCTATGGAGTACTGGTGGAGGACTTTGAAAGCTAGTTGAGACGATGCTCATGTACCTTATACTTGGGCAAATTTTCTGAAAAAGTTCAAAGAACATTTCATTCCGGGGGTGGATCAGGACCGAAAAGAAGTGGAATTCCTTAGCTTGGAACAGAATACAATGTCGGTGGCTCAGTATGCAGCCAAGTTCACGGAGTTATCAAGGTATTGTACTCATTTGATTGCAACGGAGGAGAGGAAAGCAACAAGGTTTGTGAAAGGGTTAAAGACAGTGATCCGGACTCAATTGGTGTCCCACAAGTTACAAGAGTTTCAAGATGCAGTTGATCGAGCTTATCAAGTAGAACACGATATTGAGGAACACAAGAGGAAGGTGTATTTGGCAGGTGCGGGAAGATAAGGTAAACCCCAACCCCAACGTAATGAAAATCGTGGAGGACAAGGAACTTCAACCCCATTTAGAGGGCAACCACAAGGACAACCGATTGTTAGAAATCAAAGTAATTTCTTCGGGGGTCAAAGCAAGAGAGTATGTAACTTTTGTCAGAGGGAAGGGCATATTGAAGAGCGTTGTTGGAAAAAACAAGGAAAGTGTTTGAACTATGGACAACTTGGCCATTTTCAAAGAAATTGCCCGAGATTTGGGGGTCAACCATCAGGGAGTGGTGTTGGACCGTCTCAGGGTTAGAAAATGGATGCCTCGGGAAAACCAAAGGTTCAAGGTCGAGTGTTTGCAATCAATCAACAACAAGCTTCGGATGCTTCCACCGTGATAGGAGGTATAATTTCTATGTCAAGTTTGAGGACACGTGCACTTATAGACCCCGGCTCATCGCATTCATATGTTTCTGTGTCTTTTGCATCTCGATTGCATTCTTCCTCTGAGTCTTTGCCTTATGTGCTAGAAGTGTCGACTCCTATGGGAGATTGTTTGATAGCTGACAAAGTGTTACGTGATTGTGATGTGCATATTAGTGAGCATGTTTTACTTGCTGATTTAGTCATATTGCCATTGCAAGATTTTGATGTTATTCTGGGTATGGATTGGTTAAGTAAATATCATGCCTCTGTTGATTGTTTTAAGAAAGTGGTTACATTTTCTATCCCTAGTGTGCCTGTGTTTACTTTTGGGGCAGCTTCTTTGGGTAAGGGAATTCGTATTATTTCGTATGTGAAAGCTAGGAGGCTATTGCACCGCGGTTGCGTGGGGTATTTGGCTTGTGTTTTGGATACTACTAAAAAGTCTCCTGAAATAGAGGATGTGAATGTAGTTAAAGAGTTTTGTGATGTGTTTTCTTCTGAATATTCCATGCCTCCCGATAGAGAGATCGAGTTTGGTATTGACTTGCTTCCAGGTACTACCCCCATATCTGAAGCACCTTATAGAATGGCTCCAGCTGAACTAAAAGAATTGAAGGTGCAATTGCAAGAGTTGCTTGATCGGGGATTCATTCGTCCTAGTGTGTCACCGTGGGGAGCTCCTGTATTGTTTGTCAAGAAAAAAGATGGGTCTTTGAGACTATGTATCGACTACAGAAAGCTGAATCAGGTAACTGTAAAGAATAAATATCCTCTACCTCACATTGATGACTTGTTTGATCAATTCCAAGGGTCAGTCGTCTTTTCGAATCTTGACTTGAGGAGTGGGTACCATCAGTTAAAGATCCGTTCTGAGGATATTTCTAAGACTGCTTTCCGTAGTAGGTATGGTCATTACGAGTTTCTTGTTATGCCTTTCGGGTTGACTAATGCTCCGGCTGTTTTCATGGATATGATGAATCGGGTTTTCAAGCCTTATCTTGATACCTTCGTGGTTGTATTTATTGATGACATTCTTGTGTATTCCAAGTCTAGGGAGGAGCACGAGCAACACTTGCGAATGGTTCTATCTGTTCTTCGTGAGAAGCAATTGTTTGCGAAATTCAGTAAGTGTGCTTTTTGGCTCGATGAAGTATCTTTTCTTGGGCACGTGGTTTCCAATAGAGGAATATCCGTAGATCCTTCCAAGATTGAAGCTATTGTGAATTGGAAGAGGCCTGAATCAGTTACAGAGATTCGAAGTTTCTTGGGTCTAGCCGGGTATTATAGAAGATTCATCGAGGGGTTTTCTAAGATTGTTACTACGTTGACTCAGTAGACTCGAAAGAATGTACCGTATGTGTGGGATGGCAAGTGTCAAGTTAGCTTTGAAGAGTTGAAGAAGAGGTTGACTACAGCTCCTATTCTTGCGCTTCCTAATGGCAATGATGATTTGGTAATCTATAGCGATGCTTCTAAAGAAGGCCTCGGGTGTGTGTTAATGCAAAACGGAAGGGTGATTGCGTATGCTTCAAGAAAGTTGACTCCGAGTGAGCAGAATTATCCTACCCATGACATGGAGCTTGCGGCTATTGTCTTTGCGTTGCACAAGGAGATTTTCACCTCATGAAATTGAAAATATGATCACTCGAGGCTCCATAACCAAGTTGGGATCGGGCGGTTTTGGGATTGTTTACAAAGGCGTGTTAGATAATAACGCGTTGGTTGCTGTCAAGAAGCTTAAAGATGACAAGTCGGTAAAGAAAATGCAGCAGCAGTTCATGGCTGAAGTTGGCAGTATCGGGAAAACTCACCACATCAATCTGGTTCGACTGCTAGGTTATTGCATTGATCCCACCATGGCTGCACTTGTTTACGAGTACATGGAAAACGGGTCACTTGATAGGTTCTTGTTTAATGAAAACAATAAGGCGATTATCGATTATGGAAAGCTTCATGATATAGCGATAGGGACTGCGAAAGGGATAGCGTATTTGCATGAAGAATATGAACCGAGAATAATTCACTATGATATAAAGCCGGAAAACATACTTCTTGATGGAAAGTTGACTCCAAAGGTTGCGGATTTTGGATTGGCCAAAATGTGTGGTATAGGAAAAAGTTATGCAACAATGGTTGGTTGTAGAGGTAGAGGTACGCGTGGATACGTTGCTCCGGAGATGGGGATCATGAGGGATGTGACTTACAAGTGCGACGTGTATAGCTTTGGTATAGTCTTGTTTGAGATTGTGGGGAGGAGAAGAAACGTTGAAACTACGTACAACGACGAATGGCTTTCATGGAGGGCTTGGATGATGTTGAAGAAAAATGAATGGTTTGATTTGGTCTCGCGATGGGGTATTGAAGAGAGGGATAGAGAAAAGGCTAAGAGAATGTTAATGGTGGCATTGTTGTGCATTCAGCATTCGCCTGAGAGGAGACCGGTTATGAGCAATGTGGTGAAGATGTTGGAAGGGGAAATGGATATCCCTACTCCTACTTGTCCATATCCAGAGGCGGTTGAAATGGGAGGAGGAAGCATAAACCGTTCCATGACGGATAGCCCACGGTTGAGGAAAAGCAAAACAGCGTTGGGTGTGACGTATGTAGAAGTATAACCCCACAAACATTTCCTTTAGGAATCAACAAGACGCCTGCATGTGTTACGAGTATGAGATTCACTTGAAGAAATGCAAGCAAGTTCTGTTCAAATATTGAACAAATTTTGCTTCAATCCCTATTTCAAGACAAATTTATGCTCTCAAATGACTATCTTTTGTTTGTTAAGGTATGATATTCATTTGCCATTGTTGTATTCTAGTTCTAGTTAACATGTTAGGGCCAGAAGTTTGTAGAGTGATGCTAGTGTTAATTATTTGGACTTGGCATTTGTAAAATTATCAAGTGTGTAATTCCCATAGGCTACCCAAATTCATTGTTCAATACCATTGTCAGGAATTCTTACCAAATTCTTTTATCTTGATTCTGTTCATCCAGGATCAGGAATGTAAATTAGCTACTCCCTCCGCCCCGGAGTAAGAGTCCTACCCCTCATTTGCACGGTTATTAATAAATATTGGAAGTGATGTAAATGTTGTCAGTGTAAAAGTAAAGTAGGAGAGAGAATGAGTGGGAGAGAATAGTGAATTGATTGGTGTTGTGAGTATAAAAGTAAAATAGGAGAGAGAATGAGTGGGGTGAATAGTAAAAATTCTTTGCCATTTTAGGAATAGGACTCTTACTCTGGGACGTACCAAAATGGAAAGTAGGACTCTTACTCTGGGATTAGGGAGAAATTCTTGTTTTATTGTGTTATGCTCCTTCCGTCCCAAAATGATCTTCACATTTGACTATTCAAACATTTTAAGGATATGAACATCTGTTTCACTAACCATGTTGTGTTTATGCACATTTAAGCCTAAATTGTAGAAATGAGAAGAACTTTTTGGAAATATGAAAATGACAAATGAGAAGATCATTACGGGACAAAGGGAGTAAATGGTTGAGCCATTCATGAGAATGTGCATGGTGGCTTTGAGGTGTGTTCAGTATCTAGCAGAGGCGAGACTGATTACGAGCATTGCTATAAAAATGCTTGAGCATGAGCGATTAAGATTAACAACAAGACTTTAGTACCAAAATTATTTGAGCATATGCAATGAAATAGGTCAAATACCTTAGATTCAGACGGCAGTTACTCTGCTTCAATGGTGATATCTTCAGGCTGAAAAGATGATGAACACGACTACCAGAGTTAGCTTTTGGATCCACTAAAATGATTATAAGATGTTGAATACAATTTGTTTATATATCTATCTAGGCAAGGAGATACCTATCATACATGGACCTGCAATGGAAATTCAGTTGCCAAACAATACCCAAAATTTAAGAAATGGTTGGAAATCTAGCAACATAATCTCAATTAACAAACAAAGGGATAGAGGAAATCAATTGATTAATTACCATTTGAAACATTGCAGTTACATACTATCATTGATTCAAATTAACAGTATCTAGATATCCAGATACGTAAAACCCCCAAACCTAGCCCTAATTTCAATTACTCCGTCTGTCCCTAAATGAATGTCCAAATTTCATTTTAAGGGACATCTGAAAATATCTATTTTTCATACAGTTTAGTTTAGTGGCAAAGATTTGTATATAATCATGTAAATCCTCTTTCCAAACATTTTTAGTTTTGCAAGTATAAAAAGACTAGTGAAAAGAATTTCGCAAAAAAAAATCATCTAGTGAAGATTTTCCAAAAAAGTCATTCATTTTGGGACAAAAATTTATTGAAAATGGACATTCATTTAGGGACAGAGTGAGTACATAATATCCTTCCTCTTCTGCATTTCCACTATCTTTGTGCAGCTTCCATGAAGATAGTTGCTTTTAGACCATCTACAATGGCAAAAGTTTTTGGTGTTGAATGGCAATTCATACAAAATGGAGGTGTTTAATCCTTGCAATGGTTTGTTGAATGGGGAGGGAAATGCAATTTGGTTTACTGCATTCAACACCCGTTGAATGCAGAGGTTGTCTCCCGTTTTGCCACGTGGCGCCAAGAGATTGGGCAAGGCGAACGCGTGTAGTACACGCGCCATGGAAGGCGCGTCTTGGCGAAGGCTGAGGTTTTTTTTCTTTTTTTTTTTTTTTCTGGTTGTGACACTTGGCGGACTTTCATTGGTTCATGGAATTTTCGAATTATTTTCTTTTATTCCAATTATTTGAGCTCAATTATTTCACAAAAAATAATTTATTTTTTTACACCAAAATTCCTAAAAAAAAATCTCTTTAAATTGACGTAAGTTTCATTGTATTTCGATACAAAAAAAAATCATTTTTTTTTAAATGGATCTCAATAATAACTATTTCAATACTAATCATAAAAATAAAAAATAAAAAATAAATTTTAAGTGGTGGGGTATAGGATGATGAGTGTGAAAAGTGTTGAATGGGGGATTAACCAAACCATTGTAGGATGTAAAGTTGAATGAGTGTTGAATGGATTAGTTGGAAGAGAGAGAAAATGATGTGGAGTGATAAAGTGGGTGTTGAATGGGTTTTTTCGTTTAATCCATTGTACATGGTCTTATAAGAAAGCAGTGTCGATCGGCTTTTCAGATTTTTATACCTGTTGGAAGATACTTCTTCCGTCCCATCTTAAACTTCAAAAAAAAAGTGGGCAGACGAATTATGATGTGAATCTTTATATTATAAAATATAGATAGTGGGGTAGAGTGTTGTGAGTATAGAAAGTGGGTAGGAGAGAAAAAGTGGGGTAGGGAATAGTTAATGGATTGTTGTTGTGTGTATGACATGTAAGTCCCACTAAATAAAAAAGTATAAATAAGTTTCCATTTTGGGATTTTTGAAGTTTAAGATGGGACGCCCAAAATGAAAATTTTTGAAGTTTAAGATGGGACGGATGGGAGATGAAATCCTCCGTACCACATTTTGTGTACCACTTGTGTATCACAGATGATCTGACGGCTATGAATCACTATTGATATTATAATTATTTAAGTCTTAATAACTTATAACCACTTGATCACTTATGGTACACAAGTGGTACACAAAGTGTGGTACAGAGGATTTCCTCTCGACGGATGGAGTATGTATTGATCGGAATCAATCTGGAAGTTCGGTTAAAAGTTGTTCGAAAAGACTGTTAAGGGATTCCATGTTCACATTCATAAGATTGATGGAAATAAAGTTGGTTTTGGGGGAAACTAGTTCCTCCATAAGTTATAAAAAGGGGCAATTCCCATTTAGTCCCTCATTAGAATCTAAACTACCACCCAGTCCAAGGTATTTTCAATATTACCACCTAGTCCAAGGGATATTAAAAGGGCATGAATGCCCTTACTAAATGACTGGAAATTACATGATTACCCCTCCTTCCTCAACCTTTCACCTTCTCACCGGTCAACAACTTTGACCGACCGGCCACCACCTCCGGCAACCTTTTTCCGGCCAGTTTTCCGGCAATATTTTCCGGTGACATTTTCCGGCCACCATTTCCGGTCACCGTCTCCGGCGACCATTTTCCGGCGGCCACCTCCGGCCACCATTTTCCGACCACCGTTTTCCGGCGGCCACCTCCGGCCACCATTTTCCGACTGCCATTTTCCGGTGACCACCTCCGGCCACCATTTTCCGGCGACCACCTCCGGCTACCGTTTTCCGGCGACCATGTTCCGGCCACCATTTTCCGGCCACCATTTTCCGGTGACCACCCCCGGCCACAATTTTCCGGTGACCACCTCCGGCGACCATTTTCCGGCGACATTTTCCGGCAACCATTTTCCGGCGACCACCTCCGGCCACAATTTTTCGGTGACCACCTCCGGCGACCATTTTCCGGCGACAATTTCCGGTCACCATTTTCCGGCCACCTTTTCCGGCGAGCACCTCCGGTCACCTTTTTCCGGCGACCACCTCCGGGCACCTTTTCCGGCCACCTCCGGCGGCCATTTTCCGGCGACTACTTCCAACCACCGTTTTCCGGCGACCATCTCCGGCCACCTTTTCCGGTGACCATTTTCTGGTGACTATCACCGGCAACCATTTTCCGGCCACCACCTCCGACCACTTTTTTCCGACAAACATTTTCCGGTGACCACCTCCAACGACCATTTTCCATTGTCCATTTTATTTTTATGAAAAAAAACAATAATTCTTTATTTAAAAAACAACTACACATTTTCTACAAGAACAAATTAAAAGCTCTTAGCAACAAATTCACATTTTTTTTAAAAAAAATAATTTTTTTCAAGAACAAATTCACAGTTGTTTCAGAACAAGTTCACAGTTGTAAGTTCGCATTTGTTCCAAGAACAAATGTAAATTTGTTCTTGTTCCAATTGTAAGTTCGCATTTGTTCAAAAAAAAAAAAAAATCACATTTGTTCTTGTTCCAAGAACAAGTTCGCAATTATAAGTTCACAATTGTAAGTTCGCAATTGTTCCAAAAACAAGTTCGCAATTGTTCCAATAACAAGTTCGCACTTGTTCCAAAAACAAATTCGCAATTGTAAGTTCGCAATTGTAAGATCACACTTATAAGTTCGTAAGTTCACAATTGTAAGTTCGCAATTGTAAGTTCGCAATTGTTCCAATAACAAGTTCGCACTTGTTCCAAAAACAAGTTCGCAATTGTAAGTTCGCAATTGTAAGATCGCAATTGTAAGTTCGCACCTGTAAGTTCACAATTGTAAGTTCGCAATTGTAAGTTCGCAATTGTTCCATTAACAAGTTCACACTTGTCCAAAAACTGAGATGTTCACAATTGTTTGAAGAAATAACTGTAAATTAGCAAACCGAATCAACTAAGTGGCTCAAAACAAGTTCGCAAGTTTTCCAAAGACAACTTCACAGTTGTTCCAAAAACAGTTGTTCCAAAAGCAGTTTTTCCAAGAACAAACCAAGTAACAAACATTTAATAAACATTAAGAAATAAACTATTGATTTTGATATGAACATCAGAAGAACAGAACATGTGTTTGCAAAGCTAATTTGAAGCTTCAACCTATACATTATTTATGTGAACATGATATCCTGTTTTTATACTAGAGAGAACAAATTAAATAAATAAATAAATCAAAACAGGTCAAATTCATAGAATAATTAATTGAAATTTTTAATGCAAATTGAAGCCCTAAATTTAGTCCCTAATTTTGAATTCAGAAAAAGCTTGGGTGAAATTAAGGTGAAATTTAAACAAATTTGGACATTCATTGTGAGACGAAGATTTTAATGTTTTCTCCTATTAAAAAAAAAATTACACCTTTCCTTTCTGTTTGAGCCGGAATCGTCACATATCCGAACTTCGTTTGAGCCGGTCAGAGAGGAAGAGGAGTTGTGAGGATCTGAAGTTTCTAGATCTGCCGCGCAAGGAAAGCTTTGGAAGGAGGAAGGGGAGAAACGTTGGTGCCAGATTGTAGTCGAACGGCAGCGACTGATCGTTGAAGATCCAGATCTGGATGAAACTGGGAGGCGTGGCCGAAATATGGAGAGAGAGTCAAGATTGGAAACGAAGAGGGACCACCGACGGAGGTGAGGGATGGAAGAGATCACCGGAAATAAGGAGTGGAGGTGTCGCCGGAGGAAGGGGAGCGAAGACGTCGCCGGAGGAAGGGGAGCGAAGGGTCGCCGGAGATGGGGGAATGGAGTTCGCCGGAAGTAGGTTGGTAGAGAGAGAACGTAGTGAGAGAGTAGAGAGAGAACGTATGTTTGGCTGTTTGCGTCGAATGGGAGGAGAGGCGAGAGGTTGTTGTTTTAATTGAAGGAGGGGTAGTTTTGGGATTTCAGTATGTTAATGGACCTTATGGTAAGCGAAAATATTGGTCTGGACTAGGTGGTAAACGAAAATATTCCCTTGGACTAGGTGGTAGTTTCGGTTAGGATGAGGGATTAGGTGGTAATTTTCTCTTATAAAAAGTTCTGTTTTTTAACCCTTCTTAAACCCTAAAAGGCCCAAACCCTAAACCCTAAACTTTAACCCCTATAAAAACAGGACTTTTTATAACTTATGGAAAAACTAGTTTCCCCCAAAATTTTCTCATGGAAATAATACTATACTGGTATGAACACCAAAATTAATGTAAATATATGGTACCTCAGTTCAAATTTACTTCTAATCAATTCATTTTGATACAGTGAAAGTAACAATTTATCCGTTTCATAATAAAATTCTCACTTTTTTTTATTTGTTCCAAAATAAATATTGTGTTTTCAATTACAAAAAATAGCTCTGCTACAATTTTAGCATGATACACAACAAATTAATCTTAGTATTGTTTTATTTATTTTTATTTTTTTTTGAAAGGAAAATCTTAGTAATTTTTAATAAATGTTGATAAGTCAAATGTATACTCCCTCGGTTTCATAATAAAGGGCACAAATTTCCTTTTTAGATGTATCATTGATAAGTCACATTATCTAAAATGAAAATGAAAATATTTCTTTATTTAATGGAACCCGCTTGTCAATTCATATGCATAATAACTATTCGCTTACTATTCCCTACGCCACTTTTTCTCTCATATCTCACTTTTCATACCCACAACACCTACTCCACCACTATTAGTTTTTAATATATACACTACCGTCCCATTTCAAATTGCAAAATTTGCCATTTTAAATGTCCCATTAGAAATTGCAAAAAAAAATATATATATATATAATAATAATTTTTAATTGATGAGACTCGCTTGTCATACTCACATCAACTAACCCACATACTATTTTCTACCCCACTTTCTCTCTCCTACCCAACTGTAACACCCCAAAAAATTCTATTTCCATAAATAACAAAATAGTACAATTTACATTTCCAAAATACTATACAAAGCTTCACTACTAATTTTAAAATGCTCCAAATCAATTCCTCGCTGTCCCGAACTTCGGTCAACTGCAAAAGGTCAAACTGGAGAGGGTGAGTTGGGGGGCTCAGTAAGAAAGGGGATACACAATATCACAGAGAACAATGAAACACAAATAACACTGTCCATGAAATTATAAATATGGACATGCCAATAAGACTCAGATTTAACAAACCGAACATCAATCGATCATATTTCACAACTCGATGCACTAATTATGATCTGGCCTAGTGGGATAACAATAATAACTGAATTGTTGGCCGCCCTCATGGAGCCGGACCCAACACAAACACAATAACCGAGTCCACTGCGACCGTCACATAATTAACTACATCACAATTGTTCCATATAACAAATCCATATTTGGGAACAAATAACACATAAAGCATGCTTTTCAAATAACCATGATATTAACCGAGCAATTTCAATTCCAAAGCAATTATCAAATATAAAATGGAGCACTACGATAAGACGGGTATAAAAAGAAATAACACGGAATCAATACTGCGTAGTATCCCTTACCTCAAAATTGCTATAAACGGAACACCAAATAATTTGTTGAACCTGTTGAATAAACCCAATATGGTACGGTCGAACTAGGAGAACAAAGATAGCAATTGTTTTATTTTCATCTCAGACGAGCAAATTGATCTCTTTATATACTCCATTTAGAGTCAAACGGTGAGTCAACAAAGAAGTCAATCAACTTATTACACATCAAGGTTATGCCATGTGAAGGTGATACTTGCTGTCAATCAAACACAGCTAGTTTACACCTCAAGCTAAAAGAGTTTACACCTCAAGCTAAAACTAAGTTGCTGATTACAATCTCATGAAAAGTAATGGCAAGTGGCCCACAAAATTCAAAAATCCAAGTTCCATCCGTCCCATACATTTTCCAATTTTAATCTCTATTTTTCTGAATTAAATTTTCGAGCTTAAATTTGGGATGTTACTATTAGGAATATTATATATTCCAAGCATATATTGTAAATATCAAATTACCAAACAGAGAGATTGTATCTTGTAATTCAAGCTAGATTATTCTAGAACATTAGTTTTCTTTTTGTATTAGTTTTCCTAATTAGATTAGGACTCTAGAATATTCCATGTAACCCTATAAATATGTAACATATTGTTTATTAATAAATTGAGTCATTTTTACAATATTATTTGAGTCTCTCATATCAATTATCTCTCTCTATGTTTGATTGGCTCCGACTATCTCTTTCTCTAATCCTTGACATGGTATCAGAGCTATGATCCATAATGGACTTCTTCCGCCTCAAATTCTGCAATGGTTGTCAACCCTTCTCAAACACCAACCTTTTTCTCCGGAAGTCAAGACTTTTGCAAACTTCACCTACTCACGCTATTAGTGATCTAATACTCCAATCAGATTTTGTTTCTAAGGTTCTTCTTTCTCAACTAAAATTCCTTCCTCTCCATTCTCTCAATTTTTTTATTTTTTTTTTCTTATTCAAAAGCCGTTTCCCCACCCAACTTTTTCTTGCTCAAAGACCCAGTTTTTCGTTAAACCACCCTCCCCCTCCCACCCCAACACAAAAAAAAAAAAAAAAAAATGCCTACCAAATTCAGTTTTAAAATCATTTTTTTTCTTTCATCAATTTTTGTTTTGCTCGGCCCATATCTCTTCCTCCTAAACCCCAGACAAATCCTCCTGTCATTTTTTTTTTTTTTTTTTTTTTTTACCATTAACCAATAGCCATTACCAAGCACATATGCTTCTTTATCTCTTTTCCAACCTTACCCCGTACCCGCAAACACCAAAACCCAATTTATTTTTTTTTAATACTCAAACCCGACCAAACCTACCCCTACACCTGGCCAAACGTAACCCATAAACTCGCCAAACCCCTCAAAGTCCGTCTAGCGACGTAAAAGTGCCAAAGTCCGTCTAGCGACGTAAAAGTGCCAAAGACCGTCTCGCGACGTAAAAGTGCCAAAGACTCAAGTATTATTGATCATCGCTTTCCAAGATTGGTCTTTCCCTCCGGACGTCCATCTTGCGGGGGCATATTAAGAATATTATATATTCCAAACATATATTGTAAATATCAAGTTACCAAACAGAGAGATTGTATCTTGTAATTCAAGCTAGATTATACTAGAACATTAGTTTCCTTTTTGTATTAGTTTTCCTAATTAGATTAGGACTCTAGAATATTCCATGTAACCCTATAAATATGTAACATATTGTTCATTAATAAATTGAGTCATGCATACAATATTATTTGAGTCTCTCATATCAATTATCTCTCTCCATGTATGATTGGCTCCGACTATCTCTTTCTCTAATCCTTGACAGTTACACCAACTATTTACACTCACAATATATCACCTTTTCCACTTTTTCTTTCATTTCTACCTCACTTTCTCTCTCGTACTCAACTATCTATCGACGAGTGGCTTTCATCAAGGGCTTGTTGGAACAATCTTAACCCTGAATGCCATACTCATTTCTAGAAAGTGATTGAGGAAGGAGATGAAGGCGGAAGCGATAATTACCTGTCGAATCCATATTTGATGTTGAAGAGAGAAAATAAGAACAAGATGAAGATATTAGGAGAATGGATCTTCTAAATGATAGTGTCTCTTAATCACTCAATATTCTTCTAACAATATGAAGATTACTTAGATGAGAGAAAATAAGAATCAAGTAGTTTCTAGGCTTGATGGAAGGGCCTTTATATATGAAACAAAGTGACACTTCAAATAGGGACCATACCTATTCATTTCTTAAGCAATGTTGATTTACCATTTTGCCCATCATAAATAGATAAATAACATTTCAGGGATTCTACATATTTTATTAATGACTACACTTTATATTAACATTATACTTATGATTTTATGTATGGAATTCACTAAATGACTTGTGTTGCAAGCCATGATCTTACAATCTCCCACTTGGGTTGCAAAACAAGTCTTTCCTTTAAAACATAAATATAATACAAATGACAACCCAAATGTGCACACTTTATTGTCATTTATAACAATCTCGTTCATTAGTCATCCAAGTATAAGGACTAAAGGGGTAGTCGTTGTAATTGATTCGCAACTAAACCCACAGTAATCACGTATACAAATCCAACTAAATGACATAGATCAAAAGTGTAGATGTGTAGCATGGAATCATAATGAATAAATCCATATTCTTCCAACTAGTCCAACTTAACCAAATGAGATCAAAACTTTAAATAATAGAACAATTAATGAAAGAACAACACAAACTCCCACTATATTAAATGTTATCAAAAGTTGTTACACCTATATGAGCAATATGCTCGTGAAACACTGAAGATGATAACGCTTTCTTAAATGGATCCTCTAAATAGAGTTTGTTTCTATAAGTTGTATTTCTTTCGTTCATTTTCATTCACAACAAGAAACTTAATGTCTATATGCTTAGACTTTCTTTAACTCTTGTTGTTATAAGACTACCGTCCGATTGTCACCTTAAAACTTAAGCGGTCTTTCGACACTTGTTGACAATTCGTAGTCCATTAATAAACATATGCAGCCACATAATTTAACTAATATCGGAATACCTAATGATCTCAAAATGATCCGACTTTAAATATAGGCAAGTAGTTCTTTAGTGTTTTGTAAATATTTTTATCATTCTTTTGGCTGCTACTTAATGTTCTCTTCCGGATTGCTTTGGTATTGACCAAGCATCCCAACAATAAATATAAGACTTACTCATACATTAAGCTTCGTTACTGCTGATGCAAAGGGATATTTTCCATATACTTAGATTCAAAATTACCTTTAGGACACTGTTCGAGACTTTTAAACTTGTCTCCTTTAAAATTAGGGGTGTCATGTGGTTTACGGTTTTGTATGCTTAATCTTTGTAATACCTTTTCCATATAGGTCTTTGTGATAATTCTAAAACACCTCGTGAGCGATCACGGTGAATTTGGATTCATAATACAAAGATGCCTTACCAAGATCTTTCATTTCAAATAAGAAATTTCTTAGTTTCCTTAAAAGGTTCATATCATTACTTAGTAAGCAAAATATCATCCACATATTAGACCAAAATTATAAATTTACTCCCACTGAACTTATGGTATACGTTCTTAATCAAGATTCGTTTCAAAACTAAATGAAAGAATAACTTGATTAAGTACCATTGACGAGAAGCTTTGCTTGAGCCTACAAATGGATTTCTTAAGTTCACAAACTAATTGCTTAGTTTGATCCAAATCAGCCATAGATTCCTCAATGTCTCCATTAAGAAAAGTTATCTTTATATCCATTTGATAAAACTCAAGACCATAATATGCCATATGTGCCATAATGATCTAAAAGAGTTTTTAAAAGATACCGGAAAAGGTGTTTTCTTTATAATTAATGTCTCCCTTTTGAGTAAAATCTTTAACAACTAGATGGGCTTTATATCTTTCCATATTACCTTGTGAATCCTTTTGGTCTTAAAGACCCATAATAGGTGTCACATCTTTAGGTAATGGGACAAGATCCCAAACGTTGTTATCTTTATAGATTTTAACTCTTCATTTATGACATTAATTCACTATATGAGAATTAGGACTATAAACGGTTTCATGAGAGGCCCATCTCCTACTAAACATAAGTGTCCTTTATTCTCGGTAATATACACTTTATAATCATCCGGATTTGCACTTTCTTCTTACTCTATTGGATCTCCTAAAAGGCACCAGCTCTACCTCATTTTGAGGTTGTTGAATTTCATCCTTATGATCAACATTTTCATGTTGTTCAATATTTATAGGGAAATCTTTATTTTGAATTGTATGTTCTTCTTGAATATCAAGTACAAAACATGATATCCAATTGGAACTTAAGGGAGAGGTATAAAATGGATGCCTCTTCCTTTTCAAATTCAAAATATTACTTCTAATCTCCCACTAAATTCAACATCCTCAAAGATCCTAGCAATTCTCGCTTTTTAAAAAATGTTCTAGTTTTCGGGTTGTAAAATTTATAGCCCCTAGATCTCTTGGCATACTTCACAAAAATAGCTACTAAAAGTCTTAGTGTCCAGTTTGCCCTTATTAGGCCTATAAGGCCTAGCTTTTGCTGGACAACCCCATAAATAAAGATGAATTAAGGATAGTTTCTAAATTATCCATAATTTCATAAGGGTTTTTATTAGTAACTTTAGAGGAAGCTCTAATGAGAATTAAATTTGCGGTTTTTCAATGTATCGCCCATAATGAGTGAGATAAAGAAATCATATTTCTTACCATATCCTTAAGGATTTTACTACGTCTCTCATCTACACTATTCATGTAAGCCGTATCCGGCATAGTGTAGTGAGTGACAATCCCACACTCTTCTAGATAGCGAGCAAAAAGGACCCGGACGTTGTTCCCCAAAATCGTTATTTCAATCATAGTATTCACCACTATGATCGGACTTAACGTTCTTAATAGTCTTTCTAAGTTGACTTCAACTTAGGTTTTATAAGACTTGAAAAACGTCCAAAATTGAGACTTTTCATGAAGTAAATAAATGTATCCATAATGAGAGTAATTCTCTATGAACGTAATAAATTGTTGTTAACCATTCTATGAAGGGGTAGTGAATGGTCCACAACTATCCATATATATTAGTTCTAGAATACTTGATGCTCTCGATCAAGAATGACCAAAACCGGTTCCGGGCCCGGTTCCGAACCGCCGGTTCCGGTTCGGCATATATGTGACCCTGAACCGGCCCGCGCTTACACCGGTTCCGGTTCCGGTCATCACAATCCGGTTCCGGCACGGTTCCGGTCCGGTTCCGGTTCAGTCCACGCTACCTTTTTTTTATTTTTTATCATACAATAATGAATAAACTTGTTAAAATTTACTAAAAGACAAGAGATTTTTATTTTATAATACACTAATGAATAAACATGTTAAAATTTATTGAAAAAATAAGGGTTTTTTATTTTTTTTAATGGAAATGCCGATCCGGTTCCGGTTCCGGTCCGGTTCCGGTTCGCCATATATGTGACCCTGAACCGGCCCGCGCTTACCACGGTTCCGGTTACTCCGGTTCCGGTATACTCCCCGGTTTGCTCCGGTTCCGGGCTTTTCCGGTTCCGGTCCGGTTTGGCCATCCCTACTCTCGATAATACTTTTCCTTTAATGTTTGTACATTTTCTTTAAGGCATTTAATGCAAAAGTTTCTTTCGGAATATCAAGTATGGTCAGGATCCCTTTAGACACAAGCTTATCAATTCTCCTCTCGGAAATATGATCCAAACGCTTATGCCATAAGGAATAAAATTTTCACTTGATAACTTTTGTTTTTTTTACTTTTGGTTTCAATATTATAGGACTTATTTATTGTTTGAATGATGTCAAGTAAAAGAAAAATACTTGACAAAATACTAGTACCAACAACTTTGGAATTAAGATAAAGATCACACTTTATTAAATGAACAAAATATCCTTCTTTGTTCAATGTTATGATAGATATCAAATTTTGTCTTAATGACGGTACAACAAAGTATTATTTAATACAAAATAATAATCAGTACTTTAACAATAACCTAAAAGTCCCTATGCCTATAACTTCAACCGGATTCCCAGCTCCCATATAGATGAATCTCTCATCTTCACTGGTTCTTCGGTAACTCAGGCAATCCTACATAGACACACTTATGTGAGTTGAAGCACCAAAATCCAACCACAATGTATATGTAGAAATTGAAACCAAATTCAGCCTCAATACAAACAAGACCAAATGACATACCTTTCTTAGCATGCCAAGCGTGATATTTAGGGCAGTCGAACTTCATGTGTGTAAGGTCCTTGCAAAAGAAGCATTTATTTTCTTTATGATCATTGGATGATCTCTTAGGCTTCTTTTTATTTGCAACCGCAATTTCCTCCCCTCTTCTCTTTGTCCCATGAGAAGAGGTAGATGCCAAATGTTCCTCAAGAAAATCAAGGAATATTTTAGCATCAACATTCTTGGAGACACCTTTCAAAATGGTCTCCTGGACAACAATGTTCATGATCATTAGGCTCACGCGGTTGGAGCGTTTCCACTTCTCAACATTTAAGCAATGTTCTTGAGTGCTTATATTAGAGAGAGGAAGAGGAAACGATTCTCTTAATGCGTGATCTATGTCCATATAGCCTAAGATCATAATTATTTTATTTTTCCAAGTTTTAAAATTAGTCCCATTAAGCATCGGTAAGGTACTTATAGCAGTAATCACGGATGAAGCAATAAGTAAATCTGTTGGAATTTAGAGAACAAGAATGAAAACAAAACATAATAAGAAACTACAATATGAATAAATGATTAATTATATCAATGAAATCCATCAACAAGGTAATTAACATGACATCAAAACTAATCTTTGGATTGCGAATTGACTCATAAATAATTACCTTAGATGACAAGTAATTTGAACAATATTTTATTAAATGCTCAATCTTCCTTTGGGTAGTCTTAAGCATTTAATAAAATAACTTAATGTTCATTTTATTTGTCATCACATGAATGCCCAAGTTTAGTCAAATGTCAAGATCTTCTTTGGAAAATTCACGTCATTCACATATTAACTTACACATTCAACACTTTAACAATTTTGGGTTTAAATAACGTTAATCACTTAGGCGATAATATTATTTAAACAATGAATAAAAAATTTTAAGCGTATAATTAATCAAGACTTTTTAAGGTTTCAAAAAATGTATGTTTTTGTTCAAATGGGAAACAAAATGGTGCAGAAAATTTAAAAAATTCCAAATCCTGTGAATAGTGTCTGCTCGGCCGAGCATAGAGAAGTGCACGGTCGAGCACACATTACAGAAACATTTGGCTTTTCGACATATAGTGCACGGCCGTGCCAAAAAGAAGGACTCGACCGTGCAAAACATGGAGGTCCGCCCGGGCAATAACAGAGACCCGCCCGGATCAAAGCAAGGGGTCCGACCGGACTAGGCTTAATATCCGGCCGGACCAAGCCATAAATCCGACCGGATCACCACTCAACCCCGCCCGGATCAAAAAACCCTTTCAAAGCATCGGTTCAAATATTCAAGAGGACCGACCCGACCTCACAAAGGACCCGGCCGGACCACCTGTCTAGGTAGCACCGTTTCAAGGATATGAAGGTGCACGGCCGAGCAGTTCCAAAGACTCGGCCGTGCAAAACCATTTTCTGCATTCTGAATTTTGTTTAATTTATTCCCAAAAGCCATGAATGGCAAGTAGATCCACGTGGTATGTACTTAAAACATAAAACCACGTTATAAAGGATAATCTTGCTTTTAAAATTAATGGAATCAAGTGAGTAGATCCACATGGTATGCACTAGACATAAAACCATGTTATGAAGGGATAGTCACACTTGAACCATTGAGTTTTAATGAACAAAACTTTCAAACCATTTTCTAAATTTTTATAGATGAAGATCATCAGTGCTCTATGAATGAATTAGAGTCCCTAATCAACATCAAAATTGATGATTCAACAGGAAAAATGAATCAAAATTTAAAGCGTTTTAAGGCTTTCCAAAATTAAAAGCGTTTTAAGGCTTTCAAAAGAACTCAAATCCAAACCAGAAAAAAACCAGGCTCTGATACCAATTGTTGGAACAATCTTAACCCTGAATGCCATACTCATTTCTAGAAAGTGATTGAGGAAGGAGATGAAGGCGGAAGCGAAAATTACCTGTCGAATCCATATTTGATGTTGAAGGGAGAAAATAAGAACAAGATGAAGATATTAGGAGAATGGATCTTCTAAATGATAGTGTCTCTTAATCACTCAATATTCTTCTAACAATATGAAGATTACTTAGATGAGAGAAAATAAGAATCAAGTAGTTTCTAGGCTCGATGGAAGGGCCTTTATATATGAAACAATGTGACACTTCAAATAGGGACCATACCTATTCATTTCTTAAGCAATGTTGATTTACCATTTTGCCCATCATAAATAGATAAATAACATTTCAGGGATTCTACACATTTTATTATTGACTACACTTTATATTAACATTATACTTATGATTTTATGTATGGAATTCACTAAATGACTTGTGTTGCAAGCCATGATCTTACAGGGCTTGCTTGATGTTGAAAAAAAATATACATGTTGCAATTGGGTCTCAGATTGTGGTAAATGTTAATGGTGGCGTTGTTGTGCATTCAGCAATCACCTGAGAGGAGACCGCTTATGAGCGATGTGGTGAAGATGTTGGAAGGAGAGAAATGGATATTCCGACTCCCACTTATCATTTGAACGGCCGGAGACGAGTGAAATGTCCGGAGGGACTAGAAATTGTCCCGTGACGGATAGCCCACGGTTGAGGAAAAGCAAAATGTTCAGTGTGTAGACCAGTGTTCTAAAAGACGCACGTCTAGGCTGTCTAGGCCCCGCCTAGGCGCTAGGCGTTCATGTAACGCCTAAGTCCCGTCTAAGATATTATAACTATTTCTGAATTCTCGGCCCCGCCTAAGTCCGTTTAGACCCCGCCTAGGCGCTAGGCCCTACGGCGGCGCCTAGCGCTTTTTAGAACCTTGGTGTAGACTAACAACATACTCCTCCTTTAGTTCCATAACAAAGTACCCATTTTGTCATTTTGGGTGTCTTGTCGGAAAGTATCATTTTCCCATAATGGAAAATCTATAATACTCCTTCCGTCTCAGTTTAAGGTTCTTACTTTCCTTTTTGGTCTGTCCCAGTTTAAGGTTCTTAGTTGCTTTATTCCATATATGTAAAAGAATGAATAGTGCTTTGGAAAATCTTGCCCTCAAAAAGTACATTTAATTACAAAAAAACCATTAATTACCTTACTTTCACCCACTTGCTTGATGAATAGTGTTTTGGACATTTATATCCTTCAATCTCTACTTTTGGTTGGCTCATTTCTTTTGTTTTTGCCTTGATTTTCGTAATAAGCGTGCATAGTCAACCTAAGAACATTAAACTGGAACGGAGGGAGTACTTCTTTATTTTAATGAGATCCACATGTTATACTTGCAACAACTATGCACTTATTATTCCCTACCACACTTATCTCTCATACCCACTCACAACACTTACTTTTCAATATCGTTATTAATTCTCGTTCCTAAAAAAACAAATGGGTATTTTGTTATGGGAGGGAGGGAGTAAATGTTGTTGTTTTCTAGTTATAATGTGTTAGGGGATTCGTAGAGTTATGCTAGGGTTAGTACATTAAAAGTACACCCTTCAATCTCACATTTTATCCACTAAATCTCTATCGTGCAAATAAGTTTGTGCCCAGCACTTTAGTAACTTCAAATTATAATGTCCCCCAAATCCCTTGATATCTCATCAAAAGAGCATCTTTCAAAAAAAAAAAAAAAAAAAGAGCAGTTTTGATATTCTAATCAGGTGGGGATGAACATCTAAAATAACTTTCACAAATTACCCCTTATGATTGTTGCAAACGGTTACAACTGCTGATACTATTATCATGATGTCCAAGGAGATTATTATCACGTATATAATGGAGTACTCCCTCCGTCCCAGCACAAGTAGGACTAGAGGAGTGAACACAATAATTAAGAGAAAGTAGTAAATGTGTGGTGAAAAATGAAGAGAGAGAATGAGTGGGGTAAATAGTAGTGTTGGTTGAATAAAATGACTGGTTGAAAATAAAGAGAGAGAATTAGTGGGGTTAAATGGTGGGGTTGGTTGAATATAAATATATTTTAAAAAAATCATTTTGGGCGGTCTCAGTTGTTCTGTGACGGTCTAAAGGGAAATAAATCCTACTTGGACTGGGACGGAGGGAGTATGTTTTATTGAAAATCCAATTTATAAAAAATTCCTCAAAATAGAATATAGGCATTCATAAAAGATTGGCCATTGAGATGGAGATGAAATGCGAAGATGCGTCAGATGTCAGGTCCTCAGACCTGTTGAGTTACTGTATTAGCAAGATCCTGGCAATTATTGGGGAAAATAATTCACACTCCAAAAAAAAAACAAAAAAAAAAAGCTGTAGGTAACCCTTTACGAAAACAAAAGCATCTCTTTCTAAAGAAAAAGCCAACCAAGAATACCCTACCAGCACCTGAAAAATCCCTTTCATGGAAATTGAATACACAAAGCTAAGTAAAGAGGAAGAGAAGAAGGAACATTATTCACATGCAACTGTAAGAGTCAAAACTCAGTCAAGGATTTTAAGTGCGTGTTCATCATCTCAGCCCTCCATCTCAATCTGACTGTCGTGCATGATATATCTGACTGTCGAGCAGTGCAGTCAGATATATCACGCACTCTAGACCCGTCAAGGGACAGACAAAAAAAAAAAAAGATTGCATGTCTTTCATGGAAAGTGAGAGGCAGGGAAATGGAAATTCAGCTAAGATGGAATAATTGGGAGATGATTCTTTTCGAATAGCCAACTTATAAACCAATTTGCTCAACCCTTGCATATAACAATCTACTACTGCACTTGGCTCATCCCCAACTCACCAAAAAATGTCAACTTCAGCAAAAGCATCATCACAATCAACGGTGAACAAGACATCCTCCGGTACCACCGCCACTTCCAACGCCAACACCTCTACAGGTACCTCTTTACCACCAGACAACAACGCTCCCCCGGTCAGGGACACCTCTTCACCTCCACCTCCACCTCCATCGGATTCTTCACCCGTCATACCTAATGCTGTCGGTAAGCTTTTATCTGCTTCTTTTACTTTTTTGGTAATAATATTAATCGTACATAGCTAAAGTTTCATCATATATATGATCATACTATCATAAGAATAGGAAATTTTATGGGGCAAACGACCAATTTATGCAACGTAGTGTCCGATTTATATCAATTAATGCAACGTAGTAGCGAATTCTTACATTGTGAAACGTACTTGAAGTAGTTGTATCAAATAATGCAAAATTCGAACAATTTGACAAACGTACTTGAAGTACGTTGTATCAATTAATGCAACGTAGTAGAGGCTAAAAAGTTATTACGTTGCATTATTTGATACACAATAAGCAAGTACGTTGTCTATTTTCAAAAGTAAGCACTACGTTGCATTAATTGACTTTTAACACCTGATACGTTGCATATTTTGGTGATTTTCCCGAAATTTTATGGAGTAAAAACTACTCCCTATGTTCTAACCAAAATAGTAATCCAATGTTTGACAAGTCAAATTTCTATGGATCGTGATTTATTTGTTTTTAGTTATATCCCTAAATTATCTCAAATATATTATCCTTAAATATATTACTAGTATAATTATTCTCTTTTTAGAAAGAAAAAAAAAAGGAAGAATTAAATAAAACTAACTTGAAAAAAATATATTAAACAAAAAGGAGGAGGACGAGCTAAAGAGTAAACTCATGAAGGCTACGTTTTTCTTATAGACTTGGTGGGAAAATCCATTGATGATCTTTTCTAATTTGACGCAGCACGGAAGCGATAGAATTCGTGAGTAGCGCACTACACACAAGAGCCTTCAAGCGAAACACCCTCAAACAGGATAATCTTGGAATCCACCAAGAACAAGAGAAAATCTCTTAACAATTGCAAAGCAATCAAAATTTTATTTAATAAAGTCTAATTTTCGGAATACAACTTTAGGCCTATTTTATAGTGCCCATAAAACTTGGAAAACAATACTAAACCTTCTAAAATTAATCCTAACCTATATGGTAACATAATAGGACTCAAAAATAGCAAAAACACTCCTAATCTTACTCTAAAACCCTCTTTAAATGACCTAGTAAAAATAATGACGAAAATACTAATTAAAATCCTAATTAAACTGCTCAAAAACTAAAAATACGTAAACTGGACAAATCTGCCGCTACACCGAGCGGGCGCTCATTATGGCAGTAAGGTCAGCCGTCTGGATATTAATTCCAGGCGGGCGCTTGATGGAAAGCGAGCCGGCGCCTGGTTGCGATGCTGGAAATCTCGCCTTGTCTGCTCCTACATCAGTCACCTCTTCTTCAAAAGAACTCTCCCCGAGTTCATCTCCGAAGCTTGGAAATTGCCGTCCCACTTGAACAAATACTTTGAATAGATCCGCTCCTTAAGCACAATTTGACGCAGAACGAACTTTTCAAAAAAATAATCAAACCTTCAATATTTTTTTCTCGCACTGTTGCCTTTGAAACGGGATCTTCAACCATGGACAGAAAATTATTACTAACCTTCTCTCCTTTGAAATCTTCATTAACTTTCTGTAGACCCTGATTCGCGGATTTAACTACAACGAAATCTTTTCCGTTTGAATCTGCACCTCCCCCTTCGAAATCTTCATTCCTTATTTGTAGATCTTGATCAGAAGACTTGATTGCAACTAAATCTTCTCCGTATGAATCTGAATCTTTTCCTTCAATCGGCTCAACGCAGTGGAGATTTTCCTCGCGCCGTTCTTCTTCAGCACAAATTTTGTTATTCTGCAACAATACCTCGATTTGAGCCCGACGTTCTTCTTCGGCACGTTCAACCACTGCAGATCTACGCTCTTCGAGTTTCTGAATTTTGGCAGTATAGTGATCGGCTTTGTTAGCATAAAATTGGGCTTCCATCTTATGTCACTGCCGAAGCACTCGCTCTCTTGCTGCTCGATTCAGATCTCCGATTGATTTATATTTCCGCACACGTCGATCATGCTTGTCAGCTTCGTCGAGTTCTTCGTCCTCTAACGCTAGGAAATATTGTTCCTTTTGTCGAGCACGATCTAATTGAAGATCGATTTCATGAATAACCTCGTCATCAGATCTAGAACTGGAACCCCCATCATCTCGAATCTCTGACCTTTGCGGACGTAGATTTGGATCAACCCTGTCTCTCTCACCATGACAGTTTTGATTTTGTTGAGCGGCAACCAACGCTGCAATCTGCGTTGCCAAGGAATTGATAGCGGTGGTTACACCATCGATACCAGCCTTTATTGCCTGATCCCCCATTATACTTCAGTATGATGCAAAAGACAGGATATGGTCTGCTCTGATGCCAACTGACGCAGCACGGAAGCGATAGAATTCGTGAGTAGCGCACTAAACACAAGAGCCTTCAAGCGAAGCACCCTCAAACACGATAATCTTGGAATCCACCAAGAACAAGAGAAAATCTCTTAACAATTGCAAAGCAATCAAAATTTATTTAATAAAGTCTAATTTTCGGAATACAACTTTAGGCCTATTTTATAGTGCCCATAAAACTTGGAAAACAATCCTAAACCTTCTAAAATTAATCCTAACCTATATGGTAACATAATAGGACTCAAAAATAGCAAAAACACTCCTAATCTTACTCTAAAACCCTCTTTAAATGACCTAGTAAAAATAATGACGAAAATACTAATTAAAATCCTAATTAAACTGCTCAAAAACTAAAAATACGTAAACTGGACAAATCTGCCGCTACACCGAGCGGGCGCTTGCCTTGGCCCGAGCGGGCGCTCATTATGGCAGTAAGGTCAGCCGTCTGGATATTAATTCCAGGCGGGCGCTTGATGGAAAGCGAGCCGGCGCCTGGTTGCGATGCTGGAAATCTCGCCTTGTCTGCTCCTACATCATAATGACTGATCAATTTTAGGAGTAACTGCATTATTAACCAATTTACTTATAATTTTTTGGTTCATCTATTTATCAATCTAAGGGAGTACACAGATCAACACGCCTGGATCCGGTTCCAGTAATCACATCCTTGTCGCCTTGCTGACGGTTTCTACCATTGTCATTGTAATTTTCGCAATCGCAACTACTTTCAACTACTTGAAGAAGAAGAAGCAGCAAAAAAAGAAAAGGGACGGGGCCATTCCAATCAGCGATACTGAAAACAAGATTGACCAAGAGGAACCCTTACGATTGAAGTTTGGCAAATCTTCAGATTCAATGACTCAATCGCCAGTTCATGCCACTCCACTGCCAAAAGTGAAAGATACAATGGACGTATTCATCGATGTATTTGAAAACAATAAGCCCAGGAGATTTTCACAACAGGAAATCCAAAATATGATCATTCGAGGTTCCGAAACCAAGTTGGGGTCGGGTGGTTTTGGGGATGTTTACAAAGGCGTGTTAGAAGATAAAGCGTTGGTTGCTGTCAAAAAGCTTAAAGATGACAAGTCAGTCAAGAAAATGCAGGAGCAGTTCATGGCTGAAGTAGGCTGTATCGGAAATACTAACCACATGAACCTGGTTCGACTACTAGGTTATTGCCCTGATCCCACCATGGAAGCCCTTGTTTACGAGTACATGGAAAACGGGTCCCTTGACAAATTCTTGTTTGGAGAAAAAAAGGCGATTATCGAGTGGGGAAAGCTTCATGAAATTGCGATTGGGGCCGCAAAAGGGATAGCTTACTTGCATGAGGGGTGTCAGCCAAAAAGAATTCACTATGATATAAAGCCGGAAAACATACTTCTTGACACAAATTTTACTCCAAAGGTTGCAGATTTTGGATTGGCAAAGATGTGTGGTATAGGAAAAAGTTACGCAACAATGGCTGGCTGCAGAGGTAGAGGAACGCGTGGGTATGTTGCGCCTGAGATGGGGACTTTGAGACCTGTGACTTGCAAGTGTGACGTATATAGCTTTGGCATAGTCCTGTTTGAGATTGTGGGGAGGAGGAGAAACGTTGATATCATGCTAAACGACGAATGTCTTTCATCAAAGGCTTGGAACATGTTGAGGAGAAATGAATGGTTGGATTTGGTGTCGGTTTGGGGTATTGAAGAGAGGGATGAGGAAAAGGCTAAGAGAGTATTAATGGTGGCTTTGTTGTGCATTCAGCATATTCCTGAGAGAAGACCGGCTATGAGCGATGTGGTGAAGATGTTGGAAGGGGGAATGGCAATCCCTACTCCTACTTGTCCGTTTGAACGTCAGGAGACGAGTGAGATGGCCAGAGGAACTAGAAATTGCTCGATGACGGATAGCCCACGGTTGAGGAAAATCAAAACAACGTTGGGTGTGTATGAACAACAATAACCCCACAAACATGATAATCACATCCTTGAACAAAAATCCAGGCGATCGAGATTAGTTCAAATCCCTATTTCAAGACAAATTGGTGCTCCCGAATGAGACAATGTTTTGGTGTTAAAGTGTGATATTCATTTGCTATTGTTGTATTAGGACCAGAAGTTTGTTGAGTGGTGCTAGTGTTAGTAACTAGGACTTAGCATTTGTAAAATTATTAAGTGTATAATGCCCATAGTCTACGCAAATTCATTGTTCAATACTATTCTTACCAATTGTTCAACTTGATTGTGTTCATTTAGGATTAGGAATTAATGTATATTAACTCTCTTTTAGGGACACATTCTTGCTTCTGAGCTTTCTTAAAGATAAAGATCAACTCTCTCTCTCTCATTAACTTTCTAAAATTATTTTTTCTTCCCAGATTGACCATTAAAAAATCTTCTTCCTCATATCACCTTTCCTAATCTCTCTCCAACACCAAATCTCCATCGCAAATTCGGCTAGATTTGTAGCGACAGGACCAGGTGTCTCTTGCAGCAACCCTCTGGCCGATGTGCTCCAACAACAGCCCCCTTCTTCTGTCTCTAAGCTCCACTGCACAAAAAACAAAAGACTTCAATGATTAGATGGTTCTACCGAAATCATTTTGAGTAAGATCTAAAACATTTTCAGGCTTAGTTCACAGCAGTAGTATGGGGAAAAATACGTTTTGATGCAACGTACCACACCCTAGATTACACTAAATGCAACGTACTTTAAAGTTACCACATAATGCAACGTACTTTCCAATTTTGTTTCAAATAATGCAATTTCAGTTTTGAATAATGCAACGTACTAAAATGTACGTTGCATTATTTGAAACGAAAATTGCATTATTTGAAACAAAATTGGAAAGTACGTTGCATTATGTGGTAACTTTAAAGTACGTTGCACTTGGTGTAAACAAAGTGAAAGTACGTTGCACCGTTTGGTCATTCACACGTAGTAGTATGTTTCTTAAATTCCATATCGGTCATTAATCTTATTAAATAAGAAAAAAAAGGTGACAGGAAAAATACAAACATGTAAAATGATGTGTCTAACATTGTGACAACCCCTTGGACACGGAATCATAATTAAAGTTTATATTAGTCTGGTACCTAATTTTCCATGAAATTGGTACATTATTTAAGGGAAGCAGACAACCAACAAATGATTTGAAGGACATTAACCTATGTCAATGAAATGTAGCCATATTATCAATGCGATTAGGTATAACAACCACAAAATCTTAGTACCAAAATAATTTGAGCAAATGCAATTGAATAGGTGAAATACCTTACATTCTGAGGATAGTTGCTCTGCTTCAATGGCAACATCATTAGGCTGCAAAGATGAACAACACCACCAGCAGAATTAGCCTTCTGATTTCTACAATAAATTCAGCATATACAAATTTTATATATATCTAAAGGCAAAGTGATAAACATATACTCCCTAGTCCCTCTTTTTTCATCGTTATTACGAATGAACTTTGAGCAATAATTTAGACTACTGATCATGCAAATATTGCAATCAGTTGAGCCGGATCCGCGAAGTGATATCTGGATGCCTGTTAGCCTGAAATAGATGAACAAACGTTAACTCAGCCGGGGCTTCACCGGCAAAGGTCCTCCGGCGTGAGATTGAGTTAGTCTGCTTAAGAATGAAAACTGGAGAGAAAGAATGAGGTTAGAGAGCTTAACCTTCGCCCATCTGAGTGTGGGCTCTATTTATACCCCAAGATCAATGCCTTGTCACCTAGATTCTCTTTCTTGAACGTAGGGATTTGTGCTTATCCGCATCTATGACTCACCAGGTCTGTATTAGGGCAACGCTTCTAGAAGGCATCTGTGGGCCTCATCAGAGAGTTGGGCCGGGCCTCTAAATCTCTTATTCATGATGGGGACAGATACAAGTACGAGCTCGTATGACCGAGCAAGCATTTCGTGGTCTGACCTTGAGTCGGGTGTGCTCGTGAGAACTGACGAAGGGGCCTTTTAGAGTAACGCCGAAAATCGTGGTCAGCTCGGTGAAAATGACCTGACCGTAAAACCCGGTCGGTGTGACGAATCTTTGGAATCCTGACTCGGTTCCTCGCGGCTCCGGCTTCCCTCCTCGGTCCACCGAGCTGCGTAAAGATTTTCAGGGCTAGCCTGTTCAGGTATTTCCGGTTTGGTCCAGTACGCGAGACTCAGGTTGGGGCGTGTTGGACCGACCTTCCAGCCCGTTTCTCCAAGTCGGGTCGTTCCTTTCAGTGGCCCCCATGATTCCAAGTTGAGAGTAACGAAAGTGGGGATCATAGATTTTGGTAGGCCATTCTTGTGAGGTGCTTGTTAGAACCTATAAAGAGGAATAATTGAAGGGACACGTGGCATCAGGGCAACGGAGAAGTGCAGCTGTAACGCATCAAAGACGTGGTGGTTTGATGGGACGGTTCCAGTCTCCTACGCGTCAGGCGCCGTCGTCATCCTACCTAGCCTAGGGGTGCAGGCACGCGTTTAGGGATGGTACAAGGCATTAAATGCGGCCCGTTTGGGTTGATGGATATCGGATCGGTTCGGGTTGACCCGCGAACTTTTTGTGATGAAGGGGTTATAAAAACCCTTGTCTCTCCCTTTTTCTTCCTTCTTGCCTCCAATAACTTCCAGCGAACCCCTCTTTAAGTTCCGACAATGCCGCTAATACGACCCTTTGATTCTTTCTTGCTTTCTGTTCAAAACTTCAAATACAGGTATACTCTCGTCCCCAACCGTTGTTCTATTGGTATATTTTCGCTTTTTTGTGCTTTTTAGTTGGAAATCTGGGTTTTTCGTCAATTAATTTTGAATTTTCCGGCAAGAACTTGAGTTTTCCGGTGAGAATTTTAAATTTCCCGGCGAGAACTTAAATTTTCCAGCGAAAACTTTATTTTCCGGCGAGAGTGGTTATACATTGAGCGCTCATCATGACTTCTCCAGAAATGACGCCGGAGTTCATGAAAGTGGTTGGAGGTTCCTCGTTTTGCTTTCATGATCGTACGGACTTGATATACCGTAGTGTCATCGGTGGCTGGAGAAAGTTAGATTTGGGAGAGATCGGGGAGATCTTGAATGCATACGGACTTGATGGCGGTTTGAGGTGGCCCTATGTTGCAGCGAAGATTGAATGTGCACCGAGCACCCCAGTATCATTGTCTTCGAGTATTATAACGAGTTGATCAACCACATAATTAACTATTACGTTGTCGGGAGAGAAACCCCCTCTCACTTGCATAGAGTCCGGGGCTCGAATAGGCGTGGGGTCTGAACGTCCAATGAGCTCCACCTTGGTTTCTAACTTGGGGTCTGGCCCCTATGTTCTTCTTGCAGATATGGCTTGCAGTGATGAGGCTTCCGACTCTCAGAACGATCATCTATCTGGAGATGAGTTGGGGCCCGAAGTCGAACAAGAAATAAGTGATCCTATTCCGGGGGAGGACATTGTATACGACGTAGAGCCTGTATCAGTTCGGTATA